>PVJD01003760.1:0-154664 GCA_004026545.1 Mormoops blainvillei
TCTACACCATTAATCCCATCCTCAAAATATATCCTAGTGATCATAACAGGGGGTCACATAAGAGTGTTAAATTTCTGCATATACTACTAGCACTGCTGGAAGTTACAATTCATATTATAAGCCATTCCTGTCTTCACTCAAGGGCATTACAGCCATATAAAAGGCATACTACGTTAACACACTCAACCTCAGAGTCTTTGCTAAGTTTTTTTATTATTTATTACATATCTAAAGTGTTTTTAAAAAGAGTTTATACTAGAAACGAGAATTATGCTTGCTAACATGACTCTTTACTATGTAGCTATGTTGATGAATAAGTTTATTTCTGGCATGATTATGTTTTATTTTATCACAAACTTCTATGTTAATTTGATAAGTTGCCACGTGCAAAGTGTCTAATGTGGTACCTGATGTATAGATAGCTGGCCCTTAATTATAATAATTTTATTAATGAACATAAGTTCTCACTTGAATGTAAGCTCCAGATATCAGGCTCTCTCTCTCATTCCTTGCTAACTCAGTTTCTGTCACATAGGAGGTAGGCACTCAAAAAATGATAGTTCGATTGAGATAATGAATGAACAAATGGGAAACCGTAGCAGATAACTGATTAATTTACTGTGTATCAAGAAATTCTCTCATAAAATATCTAAGTTAGGCACTATAACTGACACTCACAGTTTTAGAAACTGAGGTGAAAGGGGAAGTAACCTTTTTAAATACACAAAACTGTCAAATGGTCGTAGGGACAGAGATTCTCACAGTATGGCTTCAGGACCCATTTCTTATCATTATATTGTTTCAGCACATTGTAGCTACTATTTGAAATATAGATATTTAATTTTATATATTTGCTGCAGTTACATTTCTATAAATATGTTCTTATATTGCTTTGTTTGAGACAACTTTTTTTCAAAAATTTATTCTTGGCTATAGGACTTTTGTATGGGTAAGTTAAAAATTTTCTAGAAAAATAACTATTTTGGACTTACATCACTTTTCATTTATTAATATTTTCAACCTTTATTGGTTTAAATAGCACAGTAGTGCTTTTCATATTCTCATTTATTTGGGGAATGTTGGCAAAAATAGTCTACAATATGTATTTTTTTAATATATGAAGTATATTATCAGAATGGTAGTAAGTTACCTGTATATATTCTGCTTGATATAATTAGGTATTTCCTAGTGGACTAACTTTAAGATTTTTAATTAAAGCAATTTTAATTTGTTTAGTTTAATTTTTAATGAGAACATAAATTCATTTGTCTCTCATTTTTAGAAGATGAGCCTCTGAGTCTCTGAATTTAATGTTTTCCAAAATGAAAGAACTAGGCAGAAAGATAATGGTAAAAATAAAATTGAAGGTATAAGATAAATGACATACAAATATATAATAGTTTTGATAACTATTTTAAAATAATGAATTATTTTCAAATTAAAAACATAATGATTATGCCAAAATTAAATAATAAAGTCATATTCAAGATTATATACTATTAAACAAAAGTAATTATTAGCTATAGTTAATTGAATGTCTGTTGTGTTCCAGCCATAGCATAATGTGATTTACATAATTGAAAGCCCCTCGATAATCTTTCAGGTTGGCATTAGTATCTCCATTTTATAAATAACAAAATAGGTTGTGAAGGTGAACTTCACATGTAAGAGAAGGCAGTTTAAGCATTTCCACGTCATCCTGAGTAAAAACGTAGACTCCTCTATAAGTCAAATACTCAGTTCTAGCTTGTATGCATAAAGTGAGAGAGATTGAGTGGGTTGGGGCAGTTCGATGGGACTCATTAAAACCTCAGTGCACAAGTGAGTGTCCCTAAACTGGTCAGTCCATGAGAGATATGCACCCAAGTGTTGCTGAAGAGATCTAAGCCAGCCTCTCAGTAAATGCAAATTGATAGGCTTATTTAAGAGGGAAGAGCTGAATTTCACCTCCTGACCCACCTTCCTAGAGTAAAGCTCTGTAATCTCTTGTGATTTTATCACTTCCTCAGGGTGATCCTCGGGATTCTAGATCAAATCCCTTCCTCTTCGCCCTCTTCCCCTTCTACTCCAAAGAAATGCCTCATTTTCCTTCCTTACAACTTTAACCCAGGTTACTTTCATCTAGACTTCAGAGATCCTGCCCGGGTAATTAAATCTCTCCCCATGCACTTTTCAATCCATAAGTATAGAGTACACTATAAATCCAACTTTTCCCAGGGGCTACTTTTTGATTACCAAACATTTATTAGGAAATCTAAAACTAAAACTCACCTGTCTTTCTTTGCATTCCTGTTTCAGTATCCTAATTTTCAACATGAAGATTTAGATACTACCAGCTGTCTAGAAAAAGTGATTTCTAGGGAAATACAAAAAATAAATGTCCACTGGTATCATCTTCTACATTTATAAAAAATCACCTATATTTTATTTCTCCAATATCAGCAATGGATATGACATTTGAATCTAATCCATAAAAAGCTGCCAATTAATAAAACCACTTATTATTTCCTCTTTATAATCATGTTGGTATTATTTCAGAACAGAATTTGTTTTAATTTATAATATTTCTTTGAACATTATTTGTATTTTAAATCAAATCAATAAGTATTTATTGACCGATGATTAAATGTGAGTAACTTAATTCATTGTTTGCTTTTTAATACCTGCTTAATTTAAAAATTATTTTAAAGTAAGTTGAAAAAATATACAAAAATCAAAACTGTGGTTAAAGTGGAAAGTCTAGTTAAAAAGACACTATTGAAGAAATCCTTGTCTCTGAGTTTCCTAGAAGTCATGGTAAAGAGGAAGCATTACAAACTACGCATTTCTTGTTGTTTAATTAAAAGAAACAAATTTATCTTTTGTAAGTAGAAAAAAAAACATCCTGACTCTGGAGACTATTAATGAAATACCTTCTTTGTGACAATTTTGGCTGTAGGCAGTGGTTTTCAAAATAATTACGGAAGAGTTTCTAGACGGTTGTGGGGAATATGTATCCCAATGGGCATTTACTGAATTAATTCTGATATAATTTATTTTTTTTAAAAAAATCAGCTAGCTGGGATAGGTTTTCACTAGCAGCTTCTCAGAGTTACAGAAAGAAGCTCATTAACTCTCTTATTTCATCTTCAGATAAGAGCAGTATTAATTATAAAGTAATATAGTCCAGACATGAAAACCCCATTTAATACAACTTTATTCATGAAAATTGTTCAAATAAAAGAAGCGTTCGGCTGTTCTCCAAGCCAAGAGTGCTAACTCTTGAATGAAGTTGCTCTGATTGCCCATCTTAATTCCGAGGAACATCTGGTTATAACTTTTCAGGTTAAGTAAGGGCGATGTCAGCTGTTGTTGCTGAGAGCAGCTGACTGACAGGACGGGGACCAGCTGAGAGTTACTCCTGAACCTGATAACCAGACTCAGCATTCAGGATCCAGAGTTGCAGACAGAGCTGAGCTGGGGACAGAACTGAACTGCTGGTTTGGGGAGTGATCATTTAGCAAACCAGAGCCAAAATGAATGGGACAATGAAGGCTAATCACTTACTGCCACTGAGTATTCAAGAGGCTGTGTGTCTGGAGAAACCACCTTCTCCTCTTCGTTCAATTCATTCTCCATTGAATGAACTTTTGGTCTAGGCTTGCGTAGCCACGGGGGTACTCTCACTGTGAGGGAACACCCAAACAAAAGGTTCCGGTTTTTTTTGGACCCGAGGGCCAGAAGAAGGGAGACAGGGCAAGGCTAGGAGCAGGAAAATGCTGAGCCTTAAGTCAGAGCTGTCTTTAAGATCCCCCCCGCACCCCACTCTGAGGGGGGACCCCCCCCCTCAGTAAGGAAGCCTCAGTAGGGGCACTTTAAAACTTCCATCCAAGGCCTCAGATAAAGAGACCCAGGAGTGAGGTCACCTGGGCTAGGAATGCATGTACACACAAGAACATGGCTGGCCAGGGGTCCCCGAGTCCCCGACTACAGCTCCTCTTAGAAACGACCATGCACATCACGACTGTACTGTGTCTGGGTGGAAGGGCAGCTTTCCTTTGGGAAGCCTGCCAGGTAAAGGCTTTGCCTTGTGGTCAGGCTTGAAAAGTAACACATAAATTTTTTTAATTAAATTTATTTGGATGATATTGGTTAATGAAATTATATAAGTTTCAGGTGTACAATTCTATGATACATCATCTATATATTGCATTAAGTTCCCACCATCCAAGGTCAGATCCTCTTACATCATCATATATTTGATCCCCTTTACCCTTTATCACACCAAGGATTTTAACCAGAAATTGTACTGCTCAGGATGAAGCTGTTGCTCTTACTTGCTGAGGCAGAAGATTATATATCCTGTTAATCTAAACACTGATTTGAATTATTTGTGCATGGGTTAAAGAAGATGGGTTACTATAAATTACTATGCAAGCCTAAAGGCATTCATAAATCACAAACTTGTTATGATGAATATTCTCATAATGGAGCTATATATATTTTATAGGATTTTATAGTTACAAAAGGGTCCACATTTACTCATTGCCTTTTTTTCCAGTTATCTTAACCCTGAAGTCCTATTTCAGTTATTTGGAATATACACAGTAGTCATACAGACAACTCTACCGTGTCCTATAGCCAGCTGGAGAACTACGTATAATTCTGTGTCAACCAGCAGGATTCATATAAAATTAGAGCTCCTCTGCAGCCTGTGGGGTTAGCAATGCCTTTTTAATATCTGCGTAAGAGGAGAAGGAATCTCCTTCCCAGAGGGCAGCAGTATCCCGAGTTATTTGGAGCTGATCTGGAGGTGTCATTCCAGTAGGGAGACCTCTGATATTTCCCGCCAGATTGCCTTAGCCCCCATATTCCAATTATCCAAAAGCAGACACCCTGGGGCTAGATCAAGGAACTGGTACAAGATTTTAGAAATTCAGCCAGAGCCATTGGTGGAGAAAGTTCCTGAGAATGTTTATTAATCCAGGCTGTAATGCGAGAGCCTACCAAACTAGAGAGGTAAAAATACCCAGTCGTCAATTCAAGATATGTTTACCTAAATTAAAGGACAAAAATTGCTTGTGAAAGATGAAGAGATAAATCAGAAGTTGAGGAGCTGGAAACCCAGAAGGAAACAAGGTTATGTGAAACTGGGGGCTAGCAAACAAAGTGGCACATTAGGTAAGGGTTTAGTCATAAGGTTGCGAGGAATAGCAAACTGCAAGATTGTCAAGAAAGACACATTCCTTATATGTGTTTTACAAAAATAAATCAACTCAGGGACCTATGACCTGTTTCATAGCCTAGGTACTGTTAAAAAAATCCCAAATAGATAGAACTATAATAATCATTTTTGCTGTCTAGGTCTGCTCTTTATTGTTATCTGCATTGTATGTCTATGATTTCCAACATTATCTGGCTTAAAATTCTATCTATATTCTATAAATGTTGATAGATATTAATCACAGAAGTGGTTTGATAGTCTTAACTAATAAATGGAAAAACTCCTTTGTGAAAAATCAGAATGTGTAACCTGTGCCTGAAAATTTATACAACCTTGATATGTAGCAAGCCCATGGTGGAAAATTAAATAAATAGGTCCAAAATATTGAAAACCAAAAGAACAGGTAAATACAGATGGAAAATTGTCCCCAGAAATACCTCCACAACTTATGATTGGAACTAACATATCAAGAGAGCTATATAATTCTCTTGAAAACTAACAAAATTCAGTGAATATAATGGCAAATTATCTATGTACTGGATGAATACTGAACCTCTGGAAAGTTAAATTTTTGTGTCAATATTAAATACTCACAGAAATAAAGTAAAATTCTATGAAGTCTTGGAACATTACAGTTAAACTGTATTGTTGAACACTCCTACTAAAAACAAAGAGATAATTCTAAAGTTGGCAGATCACAGACTAGCATAAATTTGGGTCATTTGTAATGAAAGCATTTCACTTGGCCAAATGTAGTAAGTATTGTGATCAAAATGAATATATATGTAACAACAAGATTTGGAGGAGAGGCCAGGGAATGGTCCTTGAATTTGTAGTCCCAGAATTGTGTGCAAAAGACACAGAGAGGACAATATGAACATGTCTTCAACAGATGAATCAAGATATCATAGAATAGCATGTGATACAAGGCTACTTGTAAACCATTTGGCTGAACTGTGGCTAACACCTTGTAAACAGCAGTCCAGTGATCTAGCTGTGAACTAGTGGATACATTTGCTGCTCAAAATTTTTGTAGTCTTATAGACAAACCACTTAAGAGACACAGGTGTCAACTTCTCAGCAAGTACCTCTCAGTAATAGACTCAGTAGCACTGAACGAAAACAATTCACGTCATTGTGAAACTAAAATAAATCAAATGTCCGGGAATCAGAGAGACTTGATCTACTGATTGACTGGACTGGCCTAAGGCAGCTGAGGCCTGGAGTCCCATGCAGGAGTCTGAGCTCTCAAGGAGTGCTATTGAAGTCTTCACTGGGCGAGACCAAGTATACAAATTTGGGTATGGCCTCAAGAAAAAGGTCAAAAGAAAAATCAAACTCATAAATATTTTAGTTTAATAAATAAAAACTTTTTCTTTCATTAAAGAATTCTGAAAGAAAGTATTAGTTAAATAAGGAGAAAAAAAAGACATATTTGTATTTCAAGTTTGACCATGAGTTGGTTAGATGCTCCTTCTTTGCAAACATAAAACAGAATGTTCCTTCTTTTCCATAGTTACTCTGGAAATGTAGGACTTTCAGGAGGTTTCTCTTGTTTTCCTTTTTTTTTTTTCATTATTTTTGGAATGCAAAACTTTTAATAATACAAGGTATTTTAAAGCTATGTTACATGAGTCATTCAGTATTGGACAGGAGTATGCTAAGATTAAAAATGTTAAATTTTCTTTTCTCTCTTTTGAATAATCTACTGAATAAATCAGTTGTCCTCAACTGTTGATCATACTGAGCCAAGGAAACAAAAAAAAAATACTTGGAAAATTATTGGAGGTCATTAACAGAGTTGTCATTATAATTGATGTGGCAAAATTCATTAAGAAAATGGAATGAACTATGAAAAAAATCATTTGGAGAAAGCGATGGTAGCACTTTCATAATATTTAGTCATTCACCAGCATTTTTTTTTTAAATATTGAAGAAAAAAGTGTATCTATTTCAGGATGTGCTGCATGAGTCAACAATTATTTTCTGCCAAAAATCTTTCCTAGAGAGCTAGCTGTAGGAGCAATCCAAACGTACCAGAGCTGCCAGTTATTTATAACGTAGTGGTTTGAATTTAACCTTGGATTGCAAAGAATTGAATCCAGAGCACCAAGTGCTCCTACCCTAAATTCCATGCTTGATAAAAAGGGGTTATGCTTGTTTTTGCTGATTCCTGCAGACCTACAGAAATGATTGTCTTCCATAAAAGTTTGCAAATTTGGCTCATACGTTTGACTCTGAATATACTGATATCTGTAACTCCTAAAGAAAAACATCAGGGCCACTATTCGTTATGATGCAGCTAATAACCTTCGGGGCCAAAACCACCCAAGAGAAAAGGAAATGGGGTTAACAATCAAAATTATTTTCTAGGCTTGACACTTCTCAGGATTCCTCCACTGTGGTTGGAAATCCCATTTGGAAGCTGGAAGAGCCCACTCTTTCCTCACAGGGAATCAGTTTCTTTAGATGGTCACTCAAGGGGATTTGGATTCAGCAGCCAAAAAAATTTCCAAGGAAAATTATTTTGGAGAATTCTGGAGTAAAATAAATTTTGTTGTGCCACATTTTTATCTTCCTAGAAATGTATATGTGAGAACTTTCATTCACTTTTTGGCAATAAACCAAAGCAGGCCAATCAGCTTGATCTTAAAAATTTACACAACCAAAGGTAGAAATGACGCAAGCAGCCTCTATTTTCATGTTAAAAACTCATGATTAAGTCAAATAGGTATCTTTATTTATCAAAATATACTGTTTTTAAAATTTATGATGGATCTTTTTCAGTTTTCATTCATTTTGAAATTTTATTAAACATGAAAGTATAAAAAAGATGAATTTAATTAAAAATTTACCATTTTTCTGTTTAATAGTGAAGAATGTAGACTCTCCCCTTGTCTTGCTGTAATTTTTACTATAATTTAAGATTTGAGATTTTAGATTCATATTACTAAAACTTCAGAATAAATTTTGAAATTTTATTTTAATAGTAATCATTTTGAAATGGAATTTTTGTAACTATAATAAGATAATTTGGGGTGGGTAGCTTTCTGTTTTAGAGTTTCTTCTCACTGTCTATCTTTGACTTTATTACTTACATGCATTCTTGAATAGTTCATTTTAATTTGTGTTTCACCTAGAATATATGCGTGAGTGATTAGCTGAAGGACTTCACATTTTTAAGGCTCTTCTGTTTCACCTGAGTATGAATGGATCTGCTGTGCAGTGCATCCAGGCATGCTTTTAGATTCAGCAAGCATTTTTCTCACCAGTCTTATGGGCTGGTCTCATTTTTCTCACTTAATGAATTTATGCTGAAGCAGTATATATGTAAGATTTTATTTAATTTTATTGAATATGTTACCTAAAATTTTTCTGGAACTTTCTTCTGTTCCTTGATGTGACATTTATTCTTAGATAACTTCCTTTCTTAAACTGCATGGTTTGCAAACATCCTAAAGGTCATTTTTGCCTTGGTAAATCCATCTGCGAGTGGCATTTATCTTACTTACTTAGCATCACTCAGTAGCACAATGCATATACACTCAGTGAATATCATATATGAGATAATAACCACATGAACAATTTGTGGAGTATAGACACATGCTGTCAGGAAGAAAACAGAGTACTAGAGAAATATAGTTCTTAAATATCAGACATTTCATTTTGACCTCTTTTATAAAGGCAGTACAATGACTATCTAAAATGTTAAAAGAGGCATGGGAAACTGATTCAGGAATATGTGTTATTTTTTATTAAACATTTGACATTTTCCTCAGCACTATGAATACTGCTTTGAATCAGATATTTCAAAAGAAATTGAAGAGATACTTATACAGGGTAAGCTAAAACCGTTGGCCATATGAATCCTCTTGCAGAGACATAATGGTCTACATAGAGTGTCCAACGGAAGTAACTCCTGCTTGGGTGTGGTCGATAGGGAAATATTATGGGTGTAATAATTTATAGTTTTAATTTGAGCATTTCACCAAAAATGGCATATGGTGAGCTAGAATGTGATATCATTATGTTACAGAATTACATGCTTATGATTTTGTAGTAAAAGATTTTATAATAAAAAGGGACATTTTTTGTACCAAACCCTGTATTTATACCTAAACTCTTCATGAAATGGAGTGACGTTTCAAGCTCACTTCAGGTTAGTACATGGCCCAAACTGGCAAGACCCCGGTTTTTTGAAGTGCTCTACCACAAAGCTTTTTATGACAAACAAATGCCTGTGTGTTGATATTTAAGCCACATGATTGTATTTTTCTTTGTCAAGGTTTTTTTTATTTTTGTTCAATCTATAAAATGACCACTATTCAATCTAATTATTGAGTCACAGTTGTTGGAACCACCGAGAGCCTAGGGCTTTTGGATATCACCTGTCAAAACAAGGTACAAGGTCTGTCCAGAAGGTATCCAGCCATGTAATATGAAAAGTGGAGACATTTATTGAAGGAGGCACAAGAGACAAGAAACGTTGTACATATGACAATGACGCCTCAGTCCCCTTCAAAGTAGGCACCTTGGGACCTCACACAGTTCTCCCAATCACCATCAGATGCCCCATAGCATTTCTTTGGATCTCATTGATGGTCTGAAATCTCTTCCCTTTCAAAGGTGATTTTAGTTTTGGGAAGAGCCAGAAGTTGAAGGGCACCAGATCGGGGATGCAAATGGACTGGATCACCCGGATGATTTGATGTTTCACCAAAACACTCTGCATGAGACGTGATGCATGAGCGGGTGTGTTATCATGATGAAGCTGCCAATCACAAGTTGCCCATAACTGTGGCCTTCTGAATCATCCAAATAGTCTCTGCAGAGAAATGTTCAAGCTTAAGGCAAAATTGGATGTGGATTTCTTGCTCTCTTTACTCAGTTATTTTGAATATGATGGGCACACAATACACATGCTCGCTCAATGGCATCTTCCTCCCCCCACTGATGGGTACAGTGAAGTTGTCCTTGTTCACACACTGAATTCCAGTCCACTCTCCTTGGCTGCCAGGTTACATTTATGTAACTGCTCTCATTATAATCATAATGGCTAGACTTTTTCTGGATAGACCTTATACTTCATAAACCCAGAGATAGATCATTTAACTAGGGTTAGTAGCATTTGTTTTAAAAAAGAAGATAAATATTAATGGTTAGATAATTCTCTAAGAAGTTTAAAGAAATAATGAGCATAGCTACTTCAATATTTAAATATGTGATTCTTTTTAATATATAACCATTGTGTAACTTAGATGGGACTTGTCTACTGGAGATTTAGATACACTTTGCTTGGTGCACACACTTTTATGGATGTTAGAGTTGAGGGACTGTCTCAACATTTCTGATTTCCAGCTTACTGAGAATGTGCCCCTCTTTATCAATGTAGCTCATTCTCACCAATTACCCCCAGAAAGCACCCCCACTAGCTTGTTTATTAATTTAATAATTTTACTAATGTTTTACAGATTTCTATGCTTTACATGGTGAGGTTACATTGTGAACTATTCTTGGGTCTCTGTAACCTTTATTTTTACTACCTCTTAGTTTTTCTTCCCTTTGAGGATTAACTCCAAGTTTATCACCTTATGTTACGTAGAAAATTTTTGCCCAAGCTCAGGATCATTGATGCCTCACATTAATATCTAAGCCCCTGTTAGACAGCACTCCCACCCAGAAATTATAGTTCTCTTTCTAAGTGGAGTTTCTTGATTTTGGTTGTTAATATAATAATAATTAAAAGGAGTGATTCAACATTCTGAGGAAAACCTTTTAGAATGGTATCTGGAAGATACAGAACTGATATTTCTGAAAAAAAAACAGAAGTGATCAAAAGAACTTTGAGGAATTATTTTTACTACAAATATATAGAGAAGAACTTAATGAAAATAGTACAAAATTGATAGATTATAGAGAGCAAACCAAATTGACCGCTAATCTTCCATTTTCTTAAACTCAAACTATTAGTGCAAATATGGATTAAGAGTCCTAAGTACTGCTTGGATAAGCAGATGGTAAGAAACTAATGCTTCTATAAAGAGGAACAAGTTTCCCGGTTTGTATTATCTCCTTTTCAGGACCCCAAAATATTTTATGAAATGTGAAAACAGCAGCACTAGTATTAATTTTGAGTAATTATGGAGGTAATGTAGAATTTATGAGGCATTTTTAAAATGGTAGAAAAGATAAGTGGACCAAAGAACAGTAAGTTTGAAATAAATATCTTAGAAAATTTTAAGATATGCTATTTTAAAAAAGTCTGAACAAATAAGAAATGATAGTGAGGAATAAGAATGTCTCATGAAGAATGTTGATGTCCAATTAATTTCATTTTCTCTTTTGTGGAAGATTTTCTTGAATAGTAGATCAAAGCAATGACAAAAAGTGTACAGGATTTCAGCTAAACCCCTAAGTTTTTAATTCTTAATAGATATAATTGAATAAAAGATGCAAATTACATGAGTGTTAATTTCTTGTAAAGTATTGAGAGAGCTCCTTTTTAATGTATTGATATCTACAGGGAGGTAATATAAATGCCAAATTATCATGCTGTACAACTGGCCAGCTTGGATCTTGCATACTCTGTTCCTGGTTATCTCATGGTTTGATTATCATGTGAAAATATACTCACTGATTCACTTAACATTTTGGCGAGACAAAGTTTAGACAAATAGCCAAAGCATTAGACACATATCAGTATTAGGTTTTCCAAGGATCAAATAACCATCCAAAAGATAACTTAGTACAAAAGAATATATTGCCCTTCAATAATTTTTTAAAATCCTACAACTCAAGGAAACTTGGCAAAACTACAGCCTATGTGTGAAAAGCTCAGTTTTCATTGATTATTATTATAACAAATCAACACGAGGAGAAACATAATATTGAAATTATTTATAGGGGCATCTAAACTGCAGCCTGCGCATGCGGCTCAGAATGGCTATGAATGCAGCCCAACACAAAATCATAAATTTACTTAAAACATTATGAGATTTTGTGTGTGTGTGTGACCATGTGTCACAATGTATTTAATAGATGGCCCAAGACAACTGTTCTTCTTGCGGTGTGGCTCAGAGATGCCAAAAGGTTGGACACTTCTGAGTCATGAAACATAGCATCACCATCATTCCCTCCTGCAATCAACAGGCAAGTGGAGTATGTGTCAAGTGATGAGAGTGTTCTCAGAGAGATATTAAGTTATAAAGATGCAAAAATTAAAATAGTTTAATTTTGGCACAAAAATGGAAAGATATGCCAATGAAATAGAACATAATGGCTAGAAAACTGACTAATGCATATAAAATATTTCAGTAATTTCCAGTTAGTGGATACGTGATTAATTTAATTAATAAAAGGTCTAGGGATAAGTGGTTGGAACTCCAATAAATCATTATCTCTGTCGAATACCTTACGTCAAAGATACTACAGGTACAATAAAGATTAAATATGACAGTAAACAAATATGTAAACAGTAAATATATATAAAATACAACATAAAACAGAAATATAAAATAATTTAAAAATAAAAATATAAGGCAATAAATAAAATACATAAACATAAATGTTATATAAATAGTATAAAAATTAAAAATAATATAAAACAATAAACAAAATTACTAAGGAAAAAATTGAGCATTCTTAAGGTAGGGAAGACATTTTTGAGCATGACAGTAAATACAGAAATGACAGACAATGTTCTATTTTTTTTTATTTGATATATAGCTTTTTAATCTAAAACTGACTCATCCAATATGGCAGCCCCTGGCCACATGTAGCTATTGAGCATTTCATATCTGGATATCCAAATTTAGTTGTGTTGTAACTGTAAAATACACATTGGATTTTGAAGACAGTACAAAAAATATAGTGAAATAGTAATTTTTAACATTAATTACATTTTGCAATATTAATATTGAGTACATATTGGGATATATATAATATTAAAATTAATTTCACTTGTTAGTTTTTACCACTTTTATGTGACAACGTGAAAGTTTTTAATTACATATGTGGCTCACATTATATTTCTTTTGGACAGCACTTATATAAACAGTTTCTTTACTGCCTTCAGATTGATTCCTTTCTCAGGAATGAAATGTTTAATTGATTCCCTTAAGGATACAGATTTTCTAAGCTCTACACTTGCACATTTGGTGGAGAATGGAGTGAGGAGCTTTTTGCAATAAGTCCATCACAGGGCAGAGGAAGGGGAGCGTGACATTATTTCCTTTTTCTCTTGTAAGTGCTTTATTTTCCAGCCTGCTTACTTCAGTTTTTGTCATAATTTTATTACTTTTTCCCCACTTATAGTTGGGAAGTTTAAGAATGGTAAGGGGAAGGAGAAAGTTAAAAGCTAAACCTTAGATTAACATATAAACACTAATTAATTTTGTAGATGTTTTCCAGTTACAATGGTGTTTCAGAGCACTACTTCATTATTTTTAACTGTAAAATATATTATAGTTTTTAACACTAAATGAAATAAAAATAGAAAATATTTAGAAAATATAATGGAATTGTCATACTTCAAATTTTAGTTATCACTAATAAAGTAATTATATGTGTTGTTTTCCTTAAAATTTGACTTATACCCTAATATAATTTTAAAGTAGTGCTTTAGTGGTTTTTTTTCTTTACATCAACCCAAGTATCAAATTATTTTAAATAGAATTAAATGAATCTGATTATTTTCTGAGAGGATTGTTCTCTGTATAATATGTTAACTTAAGACACCGTATTTGTGAGTATAACTTCTTAGGTAATGTATTTGTCCTAGAGGAATTGTTTCTGTTAATGTGATTCAATTGAACCATTATTATAGGTACAATAATGATACTTTTAATTTCAAAGCAAACTCCACAGAGCACAAAGCAATGTAACAAAATCATTATGAACCCCTCCCTAACCCGCACTGTTCATATGTACACAGGTATCTGACCTGCAATCCCTACTTCTCAGCCATGTTTTCCCTTCTAGCTGAAGACTTATAGAAAGTTAGATTAACAGTTATGACCCAAGGTAATAGCACATTGCCTGAATTATTGTGATTGAATCATTTAAGATTGTTTCATTACATTTTTCTATTACTGATAATAAAGATAATGAAAGGGGCCTGCATCCACTGAGACCTTAAGTGACAGGATCTGTCATAAGAGCCCCTATGTGTTAACTCACTTATTCCTCATAAGTAGCCTATGAAGAAGAACTATTTCTCTTTCTTTTCTAGAGAAGAGCCTAGTAAGGTATGGGACCTCAGCACATATAAATTAATTTTATAATAGGCTTTATTTCAGGCTTCCATAAATTTATTTTCTTATCATTATTGTGTTTTATATTGCCAACTTCCCAGATTAATTTCTGAATATTGTAAATATTTGGCTTCAAAATTAGATTCTGAACCAACTCAGCTGTCTATCAAAAGGTGAATGAGAAAACGAATGGCAGCATATTCATGCACTGAATACTACTTGGAAATAAAAAGGCACAAATTAAATGCATTAATTGGATATATTATATGGATGAAACTCACTTTGGCAGGGCAAAAGAAGGTAGACATAGAAAAACCATATTGTATGCTTTCATTGTTAAAGAAAGTTCTAAAACAGGCAAAACTCATCCAGTTTTTTTTAATCAGAACAATGTTTTTCTCTGGAGGATTGGAGTGGGATGGGAATGGTGGACATTGACTGGAATAGAAATATGGAAACATTCTGGTGAGAAAGAACTGTTCTATGTTATGACAGGGGTATTGTTTATCTGGGTGTAGCTGTTTGTCAGAATTGTAAGGTTAAGTTTTATACATTAAAAATGTAGGTTATTTTACCTAAAGAAAACAATAATAAAAAGAGTAATTATAGCAGTAATTGGGGATGGAAGTACAGACGATAACATAAATGGATAATGTTGATAATAGTTAAAGTTGGGTGATGGATGTGGAGGTTCATTTTGCTGTTCCAACTTATTTATATATATTTGATATTTTCATATCATAAATCTAAACAATGTAAAGCCTGATAAAGTGCTTTCCCCAAGGCTCCAAACATTGGTATCAAAACTTGGATAATTTGGAAATTAGGCTGCATAATAATCATGAATATGAAGTCTTAGATTATTGGAGACAGTCTGGGAAGGAAATAAAAACTAAGATAAAAGTACCTTCAGAAAATACTTTGAGAGTGGTGGTAGAGACCAGTTGTTTTCCTTGATTGTAAGTTTCCAATAAGGAGTGTGTTTTTTTTTTCCTTTCATGAACAGCGCCTACTTCTGAAATGAGAAACAGACAATGTTTTTAGCTATACTCCAAGCTTTTGGACTCTTACCTGAATGGCAATTTCCTTTTTGTGTGAGATACATTGATAAAAGTCTCTTTCCATAATGATCCCATCAAACCTCCTATTCACAATAAAGTCATTTCCATGCTCGGTACATGGCCTTAATAAGAATTGTGTTATGAAAGCACAGCGTGGGTTGTGTAAATAGTATGTGAATATCAATTTCAATATTAAACTATTGCATTTCTTGATGATGCTTGAGAAAATGTAATTTGCAATGTATTCATAAAAGGGCTAAAATAATGTGTGGGGTCATTTTTATCAGGCATTTGTGGCTCACATCAGTTTAAAGCTGTAAAAGCTATATTTTTCCATTAAAAAGGTTTATCTCATTCTAACATTGCATTTTAGATGTATTTCAGTGCACTAATCATAGTAACAAAAATGAGATTTTATTCTAACACATTTAAAAAAACTAAATGGATTCATTTGGTTATTATCGAGTTCCAATTTTGAATTCCAATGGATTTTCATGGAATGCGCTCTAGTACATTTGGAAATTCAGGAAAGAGGGATGTATTAGAAACAACTAGTTGACTGATCTGTTATTTTATAACAACTTTCTTGGTAATTTGTCATAACATCCTGAAAAAAACAGAATTACCTCTTTAGCATCTATTTTTAGACTATGTTGTATTTTAGCTAGAGACCAGCAAATTATTGCTGCACAGGGTCAGAAAATAAATATGTTAGGTTTTGCAGGGTAAAGTCTCCCTTGCAACTACTCAATTGTCATTGTAACAAAAGCACTCATAGACAATTCAGGAAACAGGAGACATGGCTGTGATCTGATACTTTATCTACAAATTCAACCGGCATGCTCTAGTTTGTCAACCACTGCTCTAGACTAGTGCTTTTCAAACTTCACTGTGCACAAAAAGTTTCCTGTAGAGATTCTGATTAAGTAGATCTGGGGTAGAACCAAGAACTTGAGTTTTTAATTGGTTCATCATCTGAATTTAGCTGTGTGAATGAACTAGCCTGCGCCTCAATTTCTACGACTATAAAACGAACTCAGATATCTTTTCTACCTGCTTCGCATGCTTGTAATGAAGATCAAGTAGAATGATATATGTGAAATTTCATATGTAGTACACAGAAACAAACATTATTAAGATGCTGTAGTAAGGGTTGTTGCTCACCTGTTGATCTATTTTCCCCCAGTTCTGTATATGCGAGCTATAATAGAGCCATATTGGGGGCAATTTAGATATCCTATGCCAGTTTTCAAAAGCATTTTAATGTATTGTTTTCCTATTGCTTCTGTAACAAATATCCAGAAACTTAGCTTCAAACAACACAAACTTGTTTTCCCACAGTTCTGGAGGTCAGAAGTCTGAAATTAGCCTTAGGGGATTGAAGCCAAGGTGTCAGCGTTCTAGTTCCTTCTGGAGGCTCTAGGAGAGAACCTGTTCCCTGCCTTTTGCCGATTCAAGAGGCCATCCTCTCTCCCTGAATCAGGGCCCACATCACATCACATTTTATTTCTCATCTACTTTTCTCTTATAAGGATCCTCTGTACAGATGCTGAGCCCACATGAAAAATTCAGGATGATTTCCTCATCTCAAGGTCCTATCTGTTAAACTTGATCATATCTGTTAAATCTTTTTACCATGCAAGGTAACATATTCACAGGTTCTGAGGACTAGTATATGTACATCTTTGAGGGCCATTATTCATCCTAAAACATTAGGACATTAACAAAGTGAGTTTCCAGCGGAAAGAAACAAAGATAAAGAAAGAGGGCACAGAATCCTGAAACCTTCCTTGCCAGGGTTACCACCTTTAAGGATCCCTAAACAAAGAGGATTAGGCATTCTTTCTTGCTAGGGGACTTTGCCCAAACATGACCAAACAGCACCCTCATGAGATAAGCCTTGTTAAGTTGAACACTCCATTGCTTCAGCTATAGGAAGACCTAAGTTGTCTGTTACAACAGGGACCAATGAACATTTTAGATTCCTTTTCCCATAAACCAACATTGCAGTTTGTCTCCCTGTATTTTAGTACTCTGATTATGATGAAAGATTTTAGAAAAAGGAAGGCAAGGTGTAGTGAGAGAAATTCTAGACTTTTCTCTAAGTCTTCAGTAGTTTCACCTTCAGTTCAATCTTAATGTTTCCAAAGAAAAAACTATTTTCCCATATGGAATTTCCCCAGGCCTATCTTACTGTTAAAGCTCTCGGCAGGAAAAGAATAGCATCAGAAGTTCCAAAGAGATGAAATGGAAACTGAAATAAAATGCTCATAATGTTGGCTCCAAAAAAATGTTCTTCTCCCTGACCCCTCTATAGCGATGGATTCTTCTCTTTAGGGAGCTTAGAAGTGGAAGTCCAATCAAGAGGCACACAGTTACTTGAACAAAAATTATTAATGTTTTTAAATGTGAACTACATATGTAATAATGGAAAAACTAAAAAAAGAACATTAGGATATCATGAAGGTAGAAACTGCAGAAAACAACTATCATTCCCAGTGGTGGTAGAACACAGAAAAGAGGTTGGAATTGTTATGACTCAGAAGCCCGGCAGAGGGCTATGGTAAAGCTAGGATGCCGAGCTCTGAAAAAGCTGGGGCTCTTCTCTCCTAGCTCAGAGGGAGAGTCTGGGCATAATGGCTCACATCTCTGGGAAGAGAAAACTTACTTCCTTATGCAGGAGTCACTAGGGTGTTATGATAAGATCAAAAAAATTGCAAACTCCAATAAACTGGCACCACTGAAACAAACTGCTTTTGCTAGTGCGGAGAAACCTTTGTTACTATGAACAGAATTTTTAAAAAATGGAAAAATCAAGAACAGTAAAAGAGAGCAGTTGCTTCTTCCTTCTCTAGCCTTCCAGTATCCCTCTCGCTTCCCGCCTTAGCTGAGCCTAACAAGAATCAGCTAACTGGCAAAGGAAAGAAGTGGTTTGTAGAGTTCCAGCCATGACATGGCAAAGGCTGGTCTTGGAGTTCCTTAATTTGTGTGAAGCTTGCAGTGTGGTATTGACATTTACTTGATATCCTTGATAGACTATACTTTCAGTGAAAAGATGGACTAGAAAAATAAAATACTTCTTAGTAAAGAGAAACAACAAAGAAGGCTTTACTTTTTTTTTTTGCATTCAGTTATGGGAGGAACAGAAAAAAATCATCTTCATAGAGTATATGTAATAATACTATGTGGAGGTCTGCCCTCCACATAAGGCTGGAGTACAAATTTGAACCAGAAAAAGATCCAACTACCTCACTCAACAACAAAATGGTCCAACCTACCTACCATCCTGAAAACATGAAATGAAAATTTGTTCTTGTGAGAGTAACAAAAAAAATATATGTATATGGAGAGAAATCCTCAATAGTATCAAATGTATTCTTATAAATTAAGCTATTCTAACTATGAATTCAATATAATAAAATAATATGAGAAAATATTCCATATATATTCCATATAAATAAAATCAGCAGAGATAATATGTAAAATAATGAAACCTCACATTATAAATAATATAATGACCTGTTATGGACTATAAAGTAAATATTTAAGATAGAGACTTAAACAAAATGAAATATTATATCATCAGTTAGATCTGAGAATTAACAGATCAAATATAAAAATGTTATTAAAAATTAAAAATGAACAGGTGTTGTGAACAATAATTAACTTGCTGAAAAGAGAATTAGTAAATTAGAAGATAAATCTGAGGACGTTACTTAGATTGAAGATTGGTCAGACAAAAATATGGAAAAAAAGAAAGTGAGATTAAACATTATATAATCCAAAATACATTTAACATAATTTTTATAAGGAGACAATCATGAAAATTGGAAAGAAGATATATTTTATGAAATTAGAATGGCTGAAACTAAATTATATTTATTTTCAACTTCTGAGGGCAGAATGTGTCTTGAGTTTGATAAATTATGCCAAAATACTCATTTAGTACTTTTATAGAAGGGAAAACTCCAAAGTAAAAGGTATTAATTAAAAAGCATACTGCCAGATGTTAACATAATTTTAATATTTCAAATATGACATATAGAATCTTTATATCTATCATTTAATTTTAATATCATTATTTTATGATTTAAGCCAAGAATCATTTTTTAGGTCTTCTTAGTTAATCTTTAGAAAGATAATTAAAAATGCTAAGTTTTATACTGGTTTCTCATTAATAAGATTTATGATTTAAAATAACAATAAGGAAAAGCAAATGCATTAAAAGAAATGGCATATAATCAATATTTATGATGCATTAGTTTATTTTTATATATTTAAAAAATTTTTATTGTTGTTTAATTATAGTTGTCCCCATTTTTCCCCTGTTACTCTCCTTGGCCTACCCACCCACCACCTTCCACACTCAGTACCCCCGGCTGTTGTCCATGTCCATGGGTCCTTTATACATGTTCCTTGACTTGACCCTTCTCTTTCTTGTAAGACATTTCCTATTTATAGTGAAGTTCCAAAATAATCAAAAATAACAACAGAAAATATTTTAAAAGTGAACATACAAAATTAACGAGCTATTATTTGAGCCCAAGAATTGGCAATATAAATGTAAATTGTGCTATAATTTACATTTATCAACAGTTTTAAAATGAACTTAATCTCATCCCATTATTAACATACAAATAACTTCAGTTTTATAGTATAGAAATTTAAAATATGAAGTAAATGCATTTAGTTTCTTTATTTAAAACAAATCATTCTCAAATTGAAAAATGTTATAATTAAATTTAGAAAATAAGACATTGAACTCCATGAAGAAATATTTTATTATGTATTTGGCAAAAATGTAGCATATGTGAAGTTCCTGATACTATTTTTATATATCTATGTATGGTTTATATATTTGCTCCCTTCCATGAATATGCTTCATTTAATATTTTAAGTTAAAACTGCACTGTTTCTTTTGTCTTGAGATCTTGGAGATGAGTAGATAATTTTTATTTGATGATTCTACCAAATGTTCTATTTCACTTTAGAAGTGGTGGGGGAAATGGAGACAACTGTATTTGAGCAACAACAACAAAATTTTTTTAAATAAGGAAAAAAAAATAATTTTCAAAAACTAGTCTTAAGGGCTCTGTCAAAGATTTCATTTTTAAGAAAATATACCTAATAAATGTGTCATCATATTAAAACAAATAATCATTTCTTTGTGTGAAGAATTGTGTCTGGCATAGTATATGATTCAACTGATTGACAGGGAAGATGAGGACCATATTTGACATAGAAGAAAAGCTGTTCACTCATGATTCATTTTGTTTAGCCAATTTCTTCTTCATCACTTCGCCATGTCATTTCAAACATATTTTTGTATTACAACAGAACTTATTGGGGGTCTTTCTTAGAGCATTGAAGTTTGTTTTTAGTTTATTATTCTGGATTTCACACTAAGGAAGGTGAATATGTTATCAAATTTGATATAAGTGGATCCAAAATAATTTTACAGAAGCCTAATATTACCTTTCCTCTGACTCTTGCTGTCTATCTGAGAGAACATGACCATGTTCAGGTTTCAGCTCTTACATTTTTAGTCTTTCCATACTTGAATTCAATGCTGCCCACGCCTCCAGCGCCGCAGCATCTGCGAAGCTTCACACCAGCGGTTGCAGTACACCTGCTTTCACACTTTTCTTTACAGCTACCAATTCTGCCCACTTTTTCCTTGTAATGCTTCTTAGAATCAGGGCCTAACCTGGTGTCTGGCATATAGCAAGCACTCTGTAAACACAAGTATTCCTCTATTCCAAATATATATCAGCTATTACTAAGCCTTATCTCCTAATCTCTTTATTACTTAAATTGCACAGTCTTTTATTAGAATCCCGTGCTGTCTCACATGGGACAACCATTTGACACAGCCAACCCTTTGGTCTAACAAGTTTCCTATCAAATTGCACCAAGGAGGCTGCTCAACTGGGTATTGCAGCCACTTAATATATTTTAAGACCACTTGTATTTGTAAAGGAGTTCCACATCACTAAGTATCCGGGAACTGCGAACAACAACCTCAATGAGCTATCACCTCACACCGGTTAGAATGCTTATCATCAAAAAGGGAAGACACGGACGTTGGCAAAGACGTGGAGGAAAGGGAACTCTTTCCCACTGCCGGTGGGAATGTGAACTGATGCAGCAACCACTGTGGAAAACAGTGTGAAGCTTCCTCAAAAACATTAAAAATAAAACTACCACATGATCCAGCAATCCTACTTCCAGTTCTATATATTCAAAGGAAAGAAAAAAAAGGTCTCAAAAAATAACTGTGCACGCATGTTCACAGCAACATTATTCACAATAGCCAAGATATGGAAACACCTTAAATTTCCATGAAAGGATGAGTGGATAAGGAAGATATTCAGCCATGAACAATAAGGAAGCCCTGATATTTAAAAACAATAACATGGTTGGACTTTGAAGAGATTATGCTAACCGAAATAAGATAAAGACAGATATTGCATGATATCATTTATGTGTGGAATCTAAAAAAGCCAGTATGTAAGTATATGAAATCAACCAGCTGTATGTCTTAAACATACATAATATACATCAATTTTATCTCAGTAAAGCCGGAAAAAAGAAAAGACCACTGTATATCCACTTTATTTGCACTGTCCCCTTAAGTCTAGACAGGCCTCTTCATCTCTAAGTGATCACTTCTCCCAACTTTTATTCATCCTGGAACACTTGTTCTCTTATTTTCTTCTGTCCTTCAAAATTTTCCTATTAGAGTTCACAAGTCTCCTTTATTTTTTACCATAGATCCTTGGAGTTCATCTATGTCACATTGAGTTTATATTTAGTTGTTTATTTTTTATTTCATATTACTCCATTGTCATCCAGAGTAAATGATAAATGTCCTGGGTGGAGAGAATGTATACACTCCTGATGCATCTCAACAACGTTGATGACTACCCTGCTCATTGCCCACACCACAAGGTTAAATATATCTAGATCAACAGCAGGTATGAAGATTGATAGATAAGTGCTGTTTATCTCATGTCAAAGAAATAGTTCTCCTGTTTTGTAAAGCCAACCTCTTATGAAATAATATTCTTGACAGTATTAATTGAACACTTAAAATTTCTCTGAGATGAGTAGACGAGGGAAAGCGAAAGATGCTTTTAAGGGAAAACCTGAAGTCTTGGAACATATATTTTATTTTCATCTTAATCTGTACAAGATTAACTTGTCCTTCTGGTTATAGAAAAATGCAAGCAGTTTCTCCATTACGTTTGCTTTATCCTTGATAGTCTGTGCTATCGCTAAATGTTGATATCACATTTCCTTGACTGGGATTGAAATTTTTCTTATATCAGTGATGTGATATAGTTTTAAAAACAACCAATTCAATATCATTACTTTTAAGATATTTTTGAACATAGTAATATTTAATTTCCAAAGTGTTTAAAAAGCATTTTGTGTCTACCACCAAATAACCATCTTTTACAAGAGCAATTAAACTCTGATATCTAAAGTACTTTAAACTTTAGTCTTATCAATTTAGGCTTTCCCCCAATAGGCTTATTTTTGTGTGTATAATTTCAGAGATTTAATTTGTGTAGTGTGCTTGTGTGTATATGTGTGTATATGTTTGCATGCACTTGTTTTCCTCATATCAATTGCTGAAATATATGTACGATTATTTTTTGTTGAATTTGTCTCACAAACAAAGCCAAACAGTAGTTGGTTTACTAGATATAAGCCATAGTCTTCAGGAGATCTTATTTAAGCTTTTCAGTGTTGTTATGAATGCAACTATTAAATCACCTGAACCTCTAAAAAAGTTGTACCTACTTGACATGTAAAAAGAAAAGCCTACTACCATAAATATATCATTCATGTGACATTGCCTTTTGATCCTTTATATATCCTTCTGATTCTTAATCTTGCTTCAAAAATCACTCAGTGGCACTAAAATACAGAAACCAGAACCTTCCCTACCTTTATATATACATCAGTATCTACTTAGTGTGTGCTTTAATACCTCCAATGTTGTGCATGCATAGTAGAAGCTATTTACATTATTTCCCACTGAAAATTACAAATGAATGACTTACTTGAGAAATGCGCTTTCAATGACTAATGAACTAACAAAATATCGCAGAAAAAACATTAATGTGCACATTTGCTTAAATCTTCAGCAATTCTGAGCCATCCACCAAATTATTAGTTTAGCACAGCAAGACCCACAATATATAAATCAACCTGAACTCCAGTTTTTCTCTTTTAAGTGCGTGGCTAACTTGGTAATTGGTGAAAGATAATGAGGTTGTTATCTAGGGAGAGGATCCAGAAGTTGTTATATGTATATTAGTATAAAACTGTTTATGCAGTTGCATATTCTGAAGTTGTTTTATTTACATAGAAAATTAGATTACTGAGATTTGGGAGTAATGGATAATTCATTGCCCATTCATTTCAACACATTTACTGAATATCTACATTGAGAGAAGAATATTCATTTAAAGCATAGCCTAATGTCAAGTGCTTTACTGTCTACTGGAAAGTAAAAAGACAGATAAACAAATATCTATGATATACTCTCAAGTTTTTATTTAACATAGAATGGATGGCCAGTGAATATAAAAGCATCATACTTACTACAGCCTGATTTTACAGGATTAGGGCAAGCATGTGCAAGTGACTTTACAGCAAAAGTGATACTTGAACTGAGTGTTAGATGGCCAACACTTCTCTAGCCAAGGTTATATCTGGAGAGGCAGCTATTGTAGTTCATAAAATGAATATTTTCAAAGCTACAGGAGCAGAGAAAGTCATGGCATATAAGAGAAACTAACACAACCATACTCAGTGACTGCTGAAAAGTAGAGGAAAATATTTTGAAAACACCCCAAAGATTATATCACATAAGTAATCTTAGTCCCTACTAATGAATTAAGATTTTTCTGAAAGGAAATATAGAGACAGCTAGCAATCTTAAAGGAGGTAGCGGCATACCCAGTGCCTTTTCAGGAAAGGAATTTTTGACAAGGCTTTGGAAAATTAGTTAACTGAAAAAATGAGATTCAAATTAAGAGACTGTTGTAATCATCTGTAAACAATTGTGAGGGCATGAATTAAGATAATGACAGTGAACACTGATAGAATAAACTGCGTTAAGAAACTATGTATGGTTTATTCATCATGATGAATTATTGGATAAAGAACATGAGGAAAATAGAAGAGTGTAGAATGATTTCACCCTTCATTCATTCATTCATTGTTTCACCCTAAACAAAAGGGTGGCAAGAGGAAACTTTATCAAATAAGAAATAGGCGATTAGAAAGGTGATTTGAAAATATGAAGAATTAAATTTTGGACTTGTTGAATTTGAAGTATATGACATATTCAAGAAAAATTGGAATTTGGAGTATCGGAGTCAGAGCGATTAAAAAGAGATTCAACAATTGAATTAATCAAGATAGACTAACTGCTAAAACAGATAGCCCACATATTCAGTGATGTAATCTAGTTAAATTTATTACATCTCATGCAATGGTGTAGCATGGATATTCCTAGTTAGCTCTCCTCTAAGCATGAAATAGGACAAATATTTCTTTCATCCTGGCCTTGTCCCTCCCATATATTCGACTCTCTTCTTTTTGGTCAAGGGATGGGAAAAGGAACATAAATAACATGTCAGAGAATCTCATTTTCTCACATTCTTTGTTCATAGCTCAGCTGCATGGCTACACACAACCACAAAGGAAGCTAGGAAATGCAGTCTACGTGTGTGTCCATTTTCTTACCAATAAAGAGGGAGGTCATCTATGATGTGACCTCTACAACCTTCTTCAAATTTTTCCTCCTACTCCTTCTTGACAGACATTCTGTTGAGACTGACATTCTAAGTACCAGCCATTCTAGGAAGAAAATACAGATATTGGGGATTGCTTATAGCTTAAATAAAATAACTTAAATAATTAAGAAGAATTAAAAAGTGTTGGAGAAGATATGGAGGAAAGAGAATCTTTATATACTGCTGGTGGGAATGTAAATCAATACAACCACCATGGAAGCCAGTATGGAGGTTCCTCAAAAATTTAATAGAGTTACCATGTGACCCAGCAGTCTCTGGGTATCAACCACAAAACTGTCAAAAACATTTGTTCGTAAAGATATGCATACCCCTATGTTCGTTGCAGCATTATTCACAGTAACCAAGACACGGAAACGACCTAAGTGTCCTTCAATGGATGACTGGATAAAGAGGGTGTGGCACATGCATAATGGAATCCTACTCAGCTCTTAGGATGAAGTGCTGCCATTTGCAACAGGGTGGAAGGGTCTTGAGAGAATCATGCTATGCGAAATAGGTCAGATGGAAAAGGACAAGAACTCACATGTAGCATATGAAATGGAAAGCAATAAATGGATAGATATATAAATAAACAAACAAACAAAGTCATAGACACAGGCAACAGTATGAAGGTTACCAGAGGAGAAGAGTGTGGGGGGAGGATGAAGAGAGTAAAATGGGTCAAATATGTATGGAGAGTAGATAGTGAAATATGTAGGTGGCGTATTATAGAATTGTATGCTTGAAACTTATATTGTTATTATTAACCAATTTCACCCCAATAAATTTAATTAAAAA
The DNA here is from genome assembly GCA_004026545.1 of Mormoops blainvillei. Taxonomy (NCBI): domain Eukaryota; kingdom Metazoa; phylum Chordata; class Mammalia; order Chiroptera; family Mormoopidae; genus Mormoops; species Mormoops blainvillei. The sequence goes on from PVJD01003760.1 coordinate 26,129, forward strand.
AAAGTATTTAAACTGCCCATATCATTTCAGCTAATCAATCTTCTGATTAACCAATATTCCATGCTATTTTGTAGTCTCAAAATCAAATAAAGTAATTGTGCAGAACACTGTAGTTTCTTAAAATTCAGAGAGTCTCCAGCTCAGGTCATTGGACTAGATTCATCCTCAAGATGTTGATAGTGTATTCAGAAGCTATAAAAGGACCTGTGTATGAGAGAGAGAGAAACAGGGAGGGAGAGAGAACTGTCATACAACCTTTTGTCATGAGTGTAAGTTCATGATACAGTCTCTCCTATAAGTCAGCTGGGTAACTTCTCAGCCAGCTACCTGCAGAGCAACCTGGCACCAAGGAATAGACAGCAGCCACACACATATAGGGTAACTATGCTATTCATTCAGCTTTTATTGAGTGCAGGTTCACTCAAAGTAGAACATCAACATGCATTAATATTCTATTCACATTCTAGCAACCTAAAGGAAATATAACACACATACACACACACAGAGCAATCAATGGGGGATAACAAACCCGAGTCCCAGAATCTCAGTCTGCAGGTCCAGGAGACAGCACCGAGAGCATGGGAGCTGCCAGTGTCTTGCAAGGAAGGATCTCTGGAGTCAGGTGGGCAGCAGGGCAGATGCAGTCTCCAGTCCAGCGGGGCAGTGAATCCAAGAGCTGATGCCAAGGGAGAGCAGTGTGGCAGGGAGCAGCTCTCTGGTATGTGGGGCTTGGCTGTCTCCACAGTGGACTTCAGCCTTTCTCCGTTATATCTTGAAAGTGATGTTCTCTACCCTATACATATACACACATATATGATTTGTATTTTTCCTTCCTTTATTTATTGACTATGTGCCTGTATTCAGTTTTTTAAAAGCTTCCCAGACATTTCCTCATATATGCAAAATATAGTCTGGTCTTTAGAGTCTCAGTGATCTCTCCACTACACAAACCCAGAATTCAGTATCTGTTTTTATCCATGACCTTGAAGGTGGTCTAGAGATCAGAAAAAATACTAAGATGTGTTTGTTTAAAAATTTCATGTTCCCTTTTTGATGTACAAAAATACCTTCAATTTCTGAACATTGACTTTGTATCCCACTGTTTTGCCAAATTCACTTATTAGGTTGAGTTGTTTTTAGGTGGAGTCTATAGGGTTTTCTATGTACACTATCATATTTTCTGCAAACAGTGACAGTTTTACTTCCTCCTTTCTGAGTTGGATACCTTTTACTTATTTTTCTTGCCTGATCGCTGTGGCTAGGACTTCCAATATTATATTGAATAAATATAGTGAAAGTGGACATCCTTGTCTTATTCCTGATATTAGTGGGAAAGCTTTTCAATATCAGAATCAGAAATCAGGAAAGAAGTTTCATTTGCTATAGCAACAAGAAAAATAAAGTACCTAGGAATAAACTTTACCAAGGAGGCAACAGACCTGTACTCAGAAAACTATACAACACTGAAGAAATTAAGGAAGACATAAACCAATGGAAGCATATACCATGTTCACGATCAGAAGAATTAACATCATCAAAATGTCCATACTACCCAAACCAATTTATAGATTCAACACAATCCCTATTAAAATACCAATGACATATTTCACAGACATAGAACAAACATTTCAAAAATTTATATGGAACCATAAACTATCTCAAATAGTCTCAGCAATTTTGAGAAAGAAGAACAAAGTAGGAGGTATCACAATACCTGACATCAAACTATATTACAAGGCCACTGTACTCAAAACAGTCTGGTACTGGCATAAGAACAGACACATAGATCAATGGAACAGAATAGAGAACCCTGAAACAAACCAAAGCCTCTATGGTCAAATAATATTCAACAAAGGGGCAGAAGCATAAAATGGAGTACAAATAGCCTCTTCAACAAATGTCGTTGGGAGATCTGGACAACTACATGCAAAAAAATGAAACTTGACCACCAACTTACACCATACACAAAAATAAACTCAAGATGGATAAAAGACTTAAATACAAGTTGCAGCACCATAAAAGTCCTAGAGGAGAACATAGGCAGGAAAACCTCAGATATTCCATGCAGCAATATTTTCACTGATGTGTCCCCTAGAGCAAGGGACATAAAGGAAAGAAAAACAAGTGGGACTTCACTGACATAGAAGGCTTCTGCACAGCTAAAGAAAACATCAGTGAAATGAAAAGGGAACCAACCACATGGGAAAATATATTTGCAAATGATACCTTGGACAAAGATTTGATCTCCAAAATATATAAAGAATTCACACAATTCCACTCCAGGAAGACAAACAACCCAATTAAAAAATGGGCAAAGGACTTGAACAGATGCTTCTCCAAGGAGGACATACAGAGGAACCACAGACTTATGAAAGGATGCTTCGCGTCATTAGACATCAGATAGATGCAAATTAAAACCACAGTGAGATACCACTTCACACAGGTCAGAATGGCTATATCATAACCAAATCAACAAACAACAAGTGCCGGCAAGGATGTGGAGAAAAGTAAAGTCTAGTACAGTGTTGGGGGGAATGCAGACTGGTGCAGCCACTGTGGGAAACAGTATGGAATTCCCTCAGAAAACTAAAAATGGAACTGCCTTTTGACCCAGCAATTCCACTGCTGGGATTATACCCTAAGAATCCTGAAACACCAACTTAAAAGAATGTATGCACCCCAGTGTTCACAGCAGCACAATTTACAACAGCCAAGTGTTGGAAGTAACCTAAGTGCCCATCAGCAAGTGAGTACATCAAAAAACTGTGGTATGTTTACACAGTGGAATACTATGCAGTGGGAAGGAAAAGGAACTCCTACCCTTCATGAGACCATGGGTGGATCTGGAGAACATTATACTAAGTGAAATAAGCCCGGTGGTGAAAGACAAATACCATATGACTTCACCCATAAGTGGAACCTAATCAACAAAATAAACAAGCAAGCAAAATAGAACCAGAGACATTGAAATAAAGAACAAACTGACAGTAACCAAAGGAGGGGAGGAGGGAATAACAGGGGGAAAGAGGGAAGGGTCATCAAGGAATATGTATAAAGGACCCATGGACAAAGCCAAAGGGGGGTAGGATCAAGGGAGGGAGGTGGGCATGGGTGGGGAGGGGGGCAGTGGGGAGGGGAAAATGGAGAAAACTGTACTTGAACAACAATAAATTTTTTTTAATTGCATGTTTTCAATATCAGATTTTTTAGTGATATGTAGTTTGAATATTGAACGGGTTAATTTAATTTGTTTTGTATATTGTTATTTTGTAATTGTGGGTGGACCCAATAGACTTATGATCATATGAATTACTTTAATACAATTATGTGTAGTTCTTTATACATAGTGATACAAGTTAAGTGATTGTGGAATGATAAAAATAATTTTCATAATAGTTTTATTCATTTCCACTGAATAAAATATTAAAATACCAATTATGAAAAGAAATAGGGTCAGATCACCATGTTCAGTATGTGAAACAACAAAACCCCAAAGTAATTACATGTAAATACTCATTTTTGAAAAAATGAAATCCATTTTATCCAAATTTTTCCAGTAAGCATGGCACTATTTCCTTTCTAGAGTTGTCTAAATCACACTTTAATCTACTTTAGTGAACATGGAATTTTTCTATGGACATGTTAAATTAGCCTTTATTTATTCCATCTGGATCTCTCATCCACATACAGCTTGTACCTAGAACCTGAGAAGCCAGAGAATTGAACTGGGAAGTAACAATTCGTATGTCAATATTAAATGTTATTATTTTTATTGTTGATACATATCAGTAATAATTACCTCTTCTATCACCTTAACAGATCTTTGATTACAATTATATTTTCTCCTTTATGATTTGGTAAAAAGAGATTCTGACTTTGAGGGAAGACAATTAGTAACTTTAAAATTCTGTTTTGAAATTATGCAGTATACTCTCTAAATAAATTCAGGGGACATTTTATTTAAGTTATATCATATTAACTATAATTTCAACCTCACCAAAGAATATACAGTTCAAATATGGTAATAGTTTCTTACTCTCAACAGTTGACAGAAAAAGCGATTAAAAGCTCCTTTGCAGGGGTTCTGCCTGAGCCACACCATGATCTATGTTTAGGAAGGAAATCAGAAGAATAAAATTTAATAGATCTAATGGGAGAGGATCTAATGAATGCAGGGAATACAATCTCCAGGTTGGTAAAATATGCATTTGTAAAGTAAAAATAAGAAAAGAAAAAGAAAAAGAAACGGGCAGACATATGAGGGATAGGTGAGAAAGCACAAGGGAGCATCTGTTTTGTTAGATATTTGAGCTCGCTCTCTGATTTCCCCCCCAGAGTTGGATGAGAATCTATTCCGCGTTCAGATTGACTACAAGCTTGTGCCACTGCAAGAGCGAGGAGGCAGGTGCAAGTTATGAAAGAATCTGGTTTTTGAAAACACTGTGCCATGGAGTAGGAAACGCAGTGATTGTGCAAAGGCTGGAATTGTTTATCTTTAGGCTCCCGCATAGTAAGCCAGCTGCATTCTGTACAGAGTGGTGATTACTAAAAGCCTTGGCAACTGGGAAAAAGCCAACTTGCAGTGGTTTGGGGGTGTTGCCATGAGCATGTGAGCTGCTGCATAGTCCTGATAACGATGATTATATATTTTGCAATATTATGTTGATGAAATAGGTTCTAAAAACATTTGAAAATATCGGCTTTAGCAGCACAAGCCATTCTGAAGCCTCCCAAATGAACTGAATTATGATTGGTTGAAAAAGTTATGGCTTTTCAATTTAGTTCTCTTTATATTTGATTTATAAAATGAAGCCTAATGTCTACTCTGCAGAACATTGTGAATTACATAGACCCACAGGAATATTCAAATCACTCACTAAATACCTTTATCATACTTGATGTTTTGGGTGTTATGTATAATTAAATTTCTCCCTTTTGCATTCATTTGGTTTACTTTTTATTTTATGGAGATTTCTTAGTATAATGTTTTTCATAATTTTCTTTTTTGTTCTTATGCCAGATATCTCAGTGTCAAAATTGGGTTTCAACTGTACTGATTAACTTTGACTTTTCTGTATTTTTAATTACCTAATATATTTCTTCTTAGTTACTGTGCTATTTTACACTTAATTTCTCTGTTACCTTCATTTTTATGAGAAAATTTTAGAAATTAGCTCTTTCTCTATTAAAGTGATCCAATGAATAATAAATAGTATCAATAAGAAATGAGAAAGGAAATATTATAGACAGAAGGAACAAAAAATTAAATGCCATTTACTGAGAACTAGCCTGATGTGCTCTGGGAACTGAAAAAGGCATGTGCAACGAGGACTCCTCGGGCAGGTGGAGAAGGGCACATAATAAATTTGGAAAGTCACACTGGGACTAGATCATATGGCATCTTTTAGGCCGTAGTGATTTGAATTTTGTGATTGCTCACTGCTGATGTCCTGAAATACTTTAAAGTGTTTACCACTTCAAGGAAAATGGTATTTGAACTAGTTAACATTTGTATTTCTTGATAAAAAATTAAAACTTCAAACAAATGCATTTATCATAAAAATGTAAACCTCTTAAAATAATTTGGCAAATATGTGGGTGTTTATAGAATTCCAGAGTTTTAACAGAATTGTTTAAAAATTAAAGCTTAAGTCTTTCAGGGCAGAGATGGAATATCTCACAGATAAGAGGGCAAAATACTGTAACCTTACAAAGTATGTATCTTCATATAACTTAGATAATTACCATCCCAAGATTAAATTCTCTTTTACCTACAATATAATTAATTGTTCACATGTGAAACTGCCAAGAGTATAAACTTAAATTTGAACAATCTACAACACAGCTCTTTTCCAACAGGTTCAGGAAGGATGTATCATACCTTACAGGCAAATTAGAAAATTTCAGTAAGTATGTCCCTTCATAAGGTAGAGTTCTGTTCCTTTAGATTTTTTTTTTTTTTTTGCCTCAAGAGAACAAATACCCTCTTCTTTCCACCAATATGTTTTCATCGATTTTTTTCAAAAGTCATTTCCAAGACTCAGTTTTAAACTCATTTTGTTATTCTAATTACTCAAAAACATTACACTTCTTTATTATGATAATACTGGCCTTTTCTATTGAATTTTATGTATGTGTGCATGTTTTATAAATATATATTAGGTGTTCAGCAAGTACTTATTAATATTACTTAAACAGTATTTTCTATTACTTGTAATTTCTACCCAAATTATAAAGTTGGATGATAAGGTATTAATGCCATAGTGTGTATTCTGAGAGTGTTTAGTGCAAATTCCTATGCTTACAATCCCAGGCAGCCTGTCCCAACTTCATAAGTCATAATAAGAGTAATTTCAGGAAATTCATTACATTTCTTCATCCCTGAATATTTCCAAACTTAAAATTACCTAGCCAATCAACAGCTACATGTTGTCAGAAAAAAAGTCCTGAACAAGGTCAAGTTTTACCTTCAGACTAAATTAAGCTAAAATGAATTTATGAAACACAGTACTCTGGGAAACAGATATATGATATTTGTTAAGATATCTGGAAATTACAATAGCATACTATTAAATTTATCTTGCATATAATACCAGGAATTCCACCAGTCTACAAAAGTCTTATTTTATTTATTTGTTTATTTGTTTATCTATTTATTTATTTATTTATGGCTTAACACAACACAACTTTATTAACTCACAGTCCTGAAGGTCAGAAGTCCAACCCAGGTCTCAACTGAACTAAAACCAAGGTTTTGGTAGGGTTGTATTCTTTGCTAGTGTCTCTACAGGAGAATCTGTCTCCTTGCCTTGTCCATCTTCTAGAGGCCACCAGCTGGGAAGGCTCTTGGCTTTTTAAAAAATTATATTTTATCGATATAAATATATTTTATTCTATACCGTTGTCCTGATTTTCGCCCTTTGCCCCCATCCACCAAGCAACCCCCACTTCCTAAGGCAATCCCCCAACCATTGTTCTTGTCCGTGGGTCATGCGTATAAGTTCTTTGGCTACTCCATTCCCTGTACCATACTTTCCATTCCCATGGCTGTTCTGTAACTACCTATTTGTACTTCTTGATCCCCTTACTTCTTCATCCATTCTCCCCAGAACCCTTCCCACCTGGCAACCATCAAAAGTCTTATTTATTTTAATTAACACACATTTATAAAGGATTTACTCTGTAACAATCATTATTCTAAGAATTGTATAATTATCAACTCATTTAACCATCATGCAATCCTATGATATAGGTGTCATTTTTTCCATTTTACTGGTAGGAATGCTGCACCTAAGAGTGGCTAAATAATTTTATCAAGGTCATGGTAGTAAAGGGCAGGTACAGGATCCAAATTCAGGAAAGGCACCTCCAGAATTTATTCTCCTAACTGCTGTGCTAGTTTCATTAAGTCAAACACTATGTAAAGAGCCTACCCTCAAATTTATATTCATTCAGTAGACTGAACATTTAAAGAATAAGAACAGAAATTTAATAAAAAACAAACACCATCTGAGGTTTTGGGGGTTTTTTGGCAAGAAATATGGTGTAGAAATTTCGTTTGTTTGTTTTCTATCAAGAATCACTGACCCTCTGTGTTAAAAGAAGAAAAGGGCTACACTGAAAAGCAACTTTTAAATATTGTATGTCTTTACAAAAGTATAAAAAAGGTCTAATTGCCTCCTTTGATAATTATGAAAGGATAAAAGTGCAGAATAAAAGTGCTTCTGGCTTCCATATCAATTATGTACCATTTATTAAAAACTTATTCATAACTTTAATTTGGTTAATCTTTGCACCTTGTGTAAATAAATTAGCTTTATGGAACCAAAGGAAAATGATCTTAGGGAGTGTTACTTTGATGCCTAACTGCTGAGGCAAGTATGGATAGAAATAGCAGAGAGAGCAGAAATGTATTTTCATTGTGTCTGGGTGGTAATTGTTTAAGTGTCAGCAAAAGCACATTCAGGTTCTCAGATTTTTCGATCAATTTGAAGCAAACACTGTATTAGCTGCTGGGAAATAGAAATAACATACACACAACCTATTCCTTTCAAGTATCTCTCAATTTAGTAAGGAATGTGGTGAAAATACAAAAAATAACATTTACAGAACAACGTGATATACATTCTGTGTGCCCAATCCATCACTTGTCAGATGGTATTAGTTCAGCTTCAGTGAAAAGCTTGTCTTGATTCATACTTTATTTTAATAGGGTTGATTATTTTAAGCACAACATATACTAGTTTAAAACAACTTAATATAAGCAAAATTAAGTATCTAGTTAACTAAATAAGAATAATTTTAACATCAATATTTTAAGCTCATGGTCAATTTAAAAATTAGTGCTAAGCTAAGAAAAGATGTATTCCAGTGTAAAAAGGTGACAAAAGAGGATGGCAGAATTAAGTTCCAGAGCTAATCAGAAATAATTTTAATTCGGAGAAAAAAAGGAAGAATAAAAAATTTGACTTAAATAAAGACAAGGGAAGATAGGATGTGTGAATTGAGGTTCTGGGCATGAGGTTGATAGCAAAGAAGTAAAACTTGCTTTTTTTTTAATTTTTAAAAAGGTTTTATTTATTTTTAGAGAGAGGAAAGGAGGGAGAAAGAGAGGGGGAGAAAGAGAGGGAGAGAAACATCAGTGTGTGGTTGCCTCTCCAGTGCTTCCCCATCCAGAAACTTGGCCCACAACCCAGGCATGTGCTCTGATTGGGAATCAAACTAGCGACCCTTTGGTTTGCAGGCCAGTGCTCAATCCACTGAGCCACACCAGCCAGGGCAAAACTTGCTATTTAACACTTCTGTCTGATAGCTGATAATAGCAGTGATTGTCAGGACTAACGACATGAACACATGTGCGCACGTGCCTGAAATAGCACAGATTGAACAAAGCAAAGCTATTAGAAATAAAGCTTCATTGATATGTTGAAAGATTCATTGTAAGTGGAAAAATTTTTTTTTATTTTATGATTTCTCGTGACACACCTCCCAAATTTAATCCTCAGAAAGGCTAGAATGAGGGATTGTTTTTCTATAATTCTCAGTATATCATTGTTTTTTACTCTTCATATACTGTTATAAAATGTTTTATATGACTGGGAACAACTTAAGCATGTGGCCACATTGAGTACTGCATGCTGCATAATTTGAAGTTCTGTGCATTCCTTAAACATTGAGGCTTTCTGAACTTGGAAAGATTTACGTGCATGTCATAGTGTATGGTAAAAGGTTTGATAAACATAAAAGTCACTGCTTCCTCCACCATATTACACTTGATTGCAATAAGCATGTTACAGCCATAGTCTAATTATAAAACGTCAAATGTTTCATTAGCTTTTCTAGCATAGCCGTGAGCTGCATTTGTGGTCACTAGCCCATTGAACATAAATTTTAATTTTTTTAATGTTCAGTTTGAATCTAGATTGCTCAGTTTATGCTGAACTATACCAGAATTAAAACTCCTTTGAAAATAACTTGTTTGGGGAACTATTTTCAGGACTCGATTTCTCAAACCTCCCTTGCATTACTCATACAAGTAAGTAACACACACACACACACACACACACACACACAAAAGAAACTTGTTCCACTCACATTTCTAGGGTTTTAATTCTAAGGTATTAAAGAACAAAATAAGGAGGTAACCATGAGCTCATATTCTTTACCACTGTTGATAATAATTATTTGAATGAGCAAGAAACTGGATACCTAACATCATGGACTTTGATATTTATTAATAAGAAACCATTGAATATCATGGAGAGTTTTCTTTCTCTGGTGTTGTTCTATTCTCATATCTTCTCAGGGACAGCTAACTATTTTCATGAAATAAAATCTCCAGTCCAGATATTCCTATATTTAGTGAAAAATATGTATCTATTGATTTATTCAACCAATATTTACTGGCTTTTTATTGTATACTGGGTGCTGTAAAAATAGCAAGAAACCAACTCTCTGTGTTCAGGGAGCTTTCAGTGAGTGTCACCCTGTAGCCACATAAATAGTTGGTTAGTGACTGTTAATATTTCTTTGGCATAATTATTTTCCTTTTCTTTCAATTGTTTGAGTAATTTTAAACTAAGTATAAACAGTGCATAGGTTTTATGTGTTTACTACAAATCTATCCATTAATCAGCTTGTTTCTTTTAAGATGAAAACATATTAAAATTTTTATTTAAATATTTAAACTTTAAAATGGTATTGTACGCTTTTTGCTTGATTTCTTTGCCTTTTGATTTATCTTCATCAATTTGCTTGTTAGTCTAACCCCCATTGTTTCTTTTTCTTCATCTATGCCTATTGTAGGTTTAAATATTCCTTTTCTCTTTTTTGCACTATTTGAACTTAGAAGTTGAATACTCTATTTCTACCGTTTTAGCTTTACAGACTGTATTTAAAAAGTCTAAAGTATTCAGTGTATTTACCTGCCCCCAAACTATGCAAGACCCTGAGTGCTTTGACTGTTGGTGTTACCGCTGACCTCCTGAGGGTCTGATCTAGTAGTTTCGTTCCCCTTCTGCTTTTCTTTATACATGGGTCTGACTTTTGCAACATAAAACTTTTAAAACATTCGACTTTATAAGAATCACAGGAAAGCAAATGGAAGCATAAATAAATAAATAAATAAATAAATAAATAAATAAATAAATAAACAAGAACAAAAATATCACTCACAAATCATTCTTATGTTCATAGTTTACCTCATTACTTTCTTTGAGTAGATATGCATTTTTTTGTACAAAGATTATACATGTATGTGAATTTTTGTATGAGATGTCTACACCTATTTTTCTATAAAATTGTTTTTCAAATGACAGAATGGTGAATGTACTGTTGAAAGTTTTTTTTTAATAATACCCTAAGACTTTCCCCCCTTTGAACCATCAATCTGTAATAGTCAGACATGCACAGAGAGACAGCAGAACGACCACCATAGTTGGGGGGAAGGTTAGAAGGTGAAGGTATCAAGCAAAAAGGAAAAAGAACCCATGTACATGGATGACAGTGTGGTGATTGCAGGGGGAGGGGATGTAGGGGGTTAAATGGTAATGGAATAAATACAATAAAAAGTTAACGTGTTTTAAGATCACACACACACAAAAATCCATAATGGTCTGTATCTATATATTCTTGTTCTATTGTCTATCTTATCCACAAAACTGTAAGTTCTTTGAGAGCAGACACCTAGTGTGTCTTTCTTCTTCACTGCTTACAAATTGCTGGCTTTCATAAATATTTTTAAATTAAATAACACATTGATATATTAAAATAATTTGATTGCCCCCAAGTTGTATAAAGTAAAAATGGACCTATATTTTAATAGGTAAGTACATATTAACCACAATCCATTTTCACAAAAATGATTATAGTTTTACTTATATGGGTTTTAACATATTTAAACTTAGCAAGAGTTAAACATGTATTTTTAGACAATGGGGATTGTTGAAATAAACTGTCAAAGCAAGTTACAGATAATAGTTATTTTGACAACTCTAACAGAGGACATGATTTTCAAATTGTCACTTGGCTTACAGACAGTAATTTTGTTAAAGTACCCATTTGCTGTATTTCCACCTTGACTATTATCTTAGAATTTACTTATTATCAATTTTATTAAAATATTAGCCCACCTTCTGAATATGAAGCTTAGTTACAGTCTCCTGTAGTTTTCTTGCTTTTCCGTATATTTCTTAATTATGTTCATTTGGCTATCTAAACATGAATATTTTTACAAGCAAAATGTGAGCATAAAGAAATACTGAATACTCAGTTACACATAATTTTCAGGATTCTTAATATCTTTTAAGATATAGAAAAACTATCGATGTGCTAAACAAATGGCAGTGGGTTGGGTCATGGAATTCATTTAAGATAATCTGTTGCCCTGGCCCACATGGCTCAGTTGATTGGGCTTAAGGAAAATGTCACCAGTTCAATTCCTGGTCGGGGCACATGCCTAGGTTGCTGGTTTGGTCCCCAGTAGGGGTACACATGAAAGGCCACCAATCAGTGTTTCTCTCTCACATCAATGTTTCTCTCCCTCCTCTTCTCCCTTCTTTATCCTCTCTCTAAAATATGTTTTTTTAATTTAGAAAAATATAATCCGTTCATTGACTTATTTATTTATGAGTTCATTCCTGGTGGATGTGGGTGCACATAATATCTAAAAGCATGCTAAAGTGCATAATGTGTGTGCATTTTTCAGAAAACCAGTTTACTCTATCGGGAACTATTTTCATCCTGCCTGAGAGATGCTGATTTCATCACTCAGTGCCCTTACTTATAAACATTTTGTGGCTCCTAAAAAGATGTAGTATACAAATTTTCAGCAATAATTTGTGAAGAAAAGAAAGATCCCCAGCTTGTTTGGAAATAGAATGGGCAGGAAAAAAAAAAAAGCCTGCAAACACAGCACATGAACACCGTGCAGGATGGTCTATGAGAGACAGTAGCCATCCCTTGGGCGATGCCAGGGAGTAACTAGAAGAGCTGTTTTTGCAGAGCAGCCAGGAAATAACCAGGAAAACAATCCCCGAAAACCTGAATCAGCAGCAATTTAAGTCTATGCTTCTGCAACTTAAAAAGAGACTTTTAATAGCACTCTGAATCTCCTGTAAGATCAACTTCTCCACCTACTGGCTGAAGGTCAAATTCTGATCTTTATTAGTTATAAGAATCATGAATTCATTTGTGTGTGTATGTGCATATATTTTCCATAATGAGCACATATTAACTAGAGGTATAATTAACTCTTTTTAAATTATAATACAGTATGACTCGAAGGATGACAAGCTACATCTTGAAAACAATATTACATTAAAGTGTAAATCAAGCTGACAATTTGCATTGTTTTTGAAAGTTATTTATTATTATCATGATTAAATATACTCTGTTTCTTAAAACATAACATATTTGATTTGGCTATGGAGGAATTTCTTAATTTACTGGCACACAGGTAGGTATTCTCTACCTGTTTGCTTTTACAGGCACTTTGGAATTAAACTTTAGAGAACCATTCTGTCTTTTTGTTTCATCTGTTTACAAAGCAGCACTCAGATTGACAGATGATATTACCTAGAGAATCTTAAACTAAGACTTAGAAATCAGATTACAAATTAATGGAAACCAAAATTAGAATGTTAATCACAAGTTAGCAACTCAATTTAGTAAGAAAAGTTTTGGCAATCTGGAAGTGGCGTCCAATAAATGAGAGCGTGAGGCAGACATTTCTCATAGCAAATCTTGGTTCCTAAGAATCTTACAAACCTTGTTACAGGGTCTGTCGACTACTTAGATGTTTTTACAATTTCTTATACACGTTATATCTCACCTGTCCTAAATGATATATCCTTGTCCTTCTCGGGTCTGTCAACTACTTAGATGTTTTTACAATTTCTAATACACGTTATAGCTCACCTGTCCTAAATGATATATCCTTGTCCTTCTCGCTAATCCTAAGTGACTCAACCTATCGATGGCCGTTCTCTGAATGCCTTAACTGCCCACAGAGAGAACTCCTGCACTTTGCAGAACTATTTTCTCACAGAAATATGACCATGCTGACTCTTCTGATTTCTCTTGATTATTCCATTCCATCGAGGTGCTTTACTGATTATTTCTTACAATTTCTTATCATCGCTTCATAGTAATCATCTAGAAGGCCATGGCACACACCCCTGCTGGAAGTTGTCATAACAGATTTTAAAATATTTTTTTGCGTCTGTGGCCATAACTTAATTGCTAATTAACACAATGGTGTCTCCACAGTCAAGCCTTGTCTGTTGATCGTCAGCCTCCTCACCCACATGCATTTATTGTACCCCTTACCCCAGCTCATATATATGCAATAGAACTGGTTAATAAAATAGTGGAAAGCATCAGCCCATGCTGCTGGACATGTGTAAACAGCAGTGGACCCAAACAGAAATATCTGTTATTGTAAGAACTACATATTTCAATAGAAATTAACAAAATAAATACACCCATATGCATATAATACTGTTTTTTCATTATCACCCACCTATCAGACCAATTTTTTCCTCCTGAGATCTCATCTTCTAATTTGTGTCCACTAACCCCTGGATGACTGAGCCTGTGGGTGGTTAGGGATAAGTGCAACAGGGACGACACGCCGGCTATGCTGTAATTTCCATAGTTAAAATATTCCAGGCATGATCTATGGGGCCAATCCTCTCCCCCTCTGGAGGTCCCTTCTCCCCTGTGGTTCATGAAGCTCCTTGAGAGGTATGTCACCACATTTGCAAGCTATCCCAGCATGCTTTTCTCACGTCTGCTCTTTTGCATGGACGTCACTTATCTTTGGGCTTCTGCATAGGGTAACTGGAAAGCTACTACCACTGCCGGGTTTTCATCCGAGTTCCCCAGGCTTGCCTCCCTTTCTGTACCTCCTAATCCTGCTGCAGCTGTTATTTCACTGAACAGTCTCAGGTCTCCCTCTTTAAACTGCTCAAGGAATTGCCTCTGCATCACTTCAAGGGTGCTGCTTACCACAGGTCATCAGCAAACACTTTGCTGCTCTAAGAATTCAGTACTCATTTCCATTAATCTGAAAGAATACAGCTGTCCCTACTGTCCTCATGGACCATAAATTGCACACAGTTAAGCAACTAAGACAGGAAATCTTAAAAGTTCTCATCACCAGAAAATAGATTTTTGTAACTTTGTGTGGTGACGGTGGTAATTAGATTATCATGATGATCATTTCACTGAGTACACAGATCTCGAACCATTTGTTGTTCACCCGAAACTAATGTAATGTTATCTGCCAATTATACTTCAATTTTAAAAAAGATAAATACAATTTTTTTCTCAAGTTTTGATACTATGAGAGTGGTTAGGACTAAGCAAAACAAGAAACTCCACATACTATAAACAGGACTATTTCTTATATCAGGCTCTCAGACTCTGGTCCTGTGATTAGATTATAAAGTCAGAAAATTTGGGGGCCCTGTAGCCCTCACCCCCATACCCTTGCATCCCTACCACCAATACAGACCCACAAGGATGTCTTCATATGTGTCAGTTTCATCTAGCCACCTCCCTTAAATGTTCCATTTAAGTTTTCCTCAATCTTGTATAAAACAGTAGATACTGATCTTAAAGAGAGGGGGTGCCAACTGACATACACAAGGTCTGCTACTAACGGAATTATTTTTATAAATTTATAATTGTCATATACACTCACGGTTGCCATGACATTCTCTAAGAGATGGGTTCTTTAATGAGTGATGAGTAAACCAGAGACTGACAGGTCAGCTTTACCACCAAAGTGTAAAACGATGTTTAATGTAAATTCTGACAAGCACTAAGACAGAAAAAGTTTGTGTTCCATGGAGAGAATGGCGATGGAGGGGCTATTTTAGATTTTCAGCAGGGGCAGTGGAGACCTCTTTGAGAAAGTGTTTTTTGAATCAAACCACCTTTCGTCAGTGAAGAGTAAAACAACGATTTTCCAGGTAAAGGAAATAATCTTTAAATATCTGTGACTACCATAAAACCTTTGGCTTACTTGAAGAATTAAAATAATAGATAGTGACTAAAGCCAAATGAGTGAAAGGGCACAATGGAGTACCGTGAAGTTGGTCCACAGGCAGTAAAGACAGAGTGTCAGTGAAGCTGTGCATTATAACAAAAAATATAACTGGAGAAAATAGAACATATTTAACCCAATTTACCTATGACTATTTTTAACCAAGACTTTGTATTTTAAAACAGTTTTATGTTCACAGCAAAATTGAGGGGAGGGTACTGAGATTCCCCACAGACTCCTTGATCCCCACTCCCGCAAGCACAGCCTCACTTGTTGTCAACACCCCTCACTGGGGTGGTCCATTCGTTAAAGTAGATGAACCTACACTGACATATCACATTCACCTAAAGTCCACAGTCTACATTGCAGTTCACTCTGGTCATTGCACACGTCCTGGGTTTGGACAAACACTTGATGTCCTATATCATTATTGTATCGTATGAAGTATTTTCACCGACCTAAACATCCTCTGTGCGCTGCCTTCATCCTTCCTTCCCCCAGCCCGTAATCCCTGGCCATCACTGATATTTTTATTATGTCCAGAGTTTTTCTCATTTCAGAATTCCATATGGTTGGAATTATACAGTAAATAGCTTTTTCAGATTTACTTCTTTTACTTAGTAATGTGCATTTAAGGTTTCTCCATTTTGTGTGTGTGTGTGTGTGGTTTGATAGCTCATTTCTTTTTTTCTACATTGCAAGTACCCTTTTATTTTTATTTTTTTTATTGTGTTTATTGGGATTACATGGGTCAACAAAACTCTTTTTAGTGCTGAGTAATATTCCATTGTCTGGATGTACCACAGTAGATGGAACATCTTGTTTGCTTTCAGGTTCCAGCAATTATGAAAAAACTTTTATAAATACTGTATGCAGGTTTTAGCGTGGATATAAGTTTTCAACTACTTTGGATAAATACCAAGAATTGTGGTTGCTAGGTCATATAGTGATGCATTTTGTGAGAAACCAACTAAACATCCTTCACAGTAGTTGTACCGTGTTGCATCTTCACCAGCAATGAGTGAGACTTATTGTCGCTCCATGTCCTTGTCAGCATTTGTGGTTATCAGTGTTCTGGATTTTGGCCATTCTAATAGGTGTGTCACGGTACCACATTTCTGTTTTAATTTACATTTCTTTGATTTGATGACATATGATGTGAAGCACATTTTCATATATTTATTTCCCATCTGTCTATTTCCTCTGGTGAGATGTCTGTTAAGGTCTTTGGTCCATTTTTAAATTAGTTTGTTTGTTTTTTTTATTATTGAGTTTTAAGACTTCTTTGTATATTTTGGATGAGTCTTATATCAGATGTGTTTTTTTGCAAATATTTTTTATATTTTTCTTCAAGTCTGTGGCTTGTCCTCTCATTCTCTTTACATTGTCTTTTTCAGACCAGAAGTTTTTAATTTAAAGAAGCCCAGATCCCTTTGTTTTTATATCTAAAAAGTCACTGCCTTATGAAAGGCTATCTAGGTTTTCTCTCATGATACCTCCTAGGAGTTTTGTAGTTTTGTGTTTTATGTTTGGGACCGTGATCCATTTTGGATTGTGTGTGTGTGTGTGTGTGTGTGTGTGTGTAAAGGGTGTAAGTTTTGCTTATAGATTCATATTTTTTGCATGTGAATGCCAGCTGTTCTAGCCCCATTAGTTGAAAAGACTATCTTTTTTCTATTGTATTTCCTTTGCTTCTTTGTCCAAGACCAGTTGACTGTAGTTGTGGGGGTTTATTTCTGCACTCTCTATCCTGTTCCATTCTTTCAACTATTTCCACACTGTCTTGATTACTGTAGCTTTCTAGTAAGTCTTGAAGTCAGGTAGTGTCAGTTCTCCAACTGTGTTCTTTGCTTCAATGTTGCATTTGCTGTTCTGGGTCTTTTGCCTCTTTACCTTAGAATTTTAAAATAATTTCTTGGAGTCAAATGTAGAACCATGCTGTATTAAAATTAAGAAAAAGACTGCTCAGAAAAGAATTTGCAGTTTTTTAATATACTTTAGCTATATTATAAAATGAATGAAGTCTGATTCCATATTTATATTTAGTCATTCTCAGTTTATTATTTCACATGTGACATTAAAATATGCACTAATTGGGCCCAATATATAACTCTGTAAACTACCTAAATAACAGGCTTATTTTATTACAGACAGGTCTCCCAAATGAGCATGGATTCTTGGTGACTGTGACAGACAAAATTTTGACATCTAGTTAGCATCCTACAAACAGAAATGACATAGATTGAAAATACAAGATAATGAAAAATTTTCAGATCACAGTAGGGAATGGCTAAGAGAAATAATGAGTTAAATCACAAAAAGGAATATAAATAACTAGCGAGATTGTTTTTAAAATCTCCAAATCACTAGTAAAGAAAAGCAAATTAAAACCATGCTTTTTAAGTTTTAAAAAGATAATTTTGCATGCTGTCAGGATAAAAGACATTGTCTTATCCTTTGATTTATATTTTAAACCATCTTTAGATTGCAGGTTTACAATTTATGTCATGAACGATAAAAATATATTCTAACCAGCTATCCAAGATAATAAGATATGTGCATAGATTTACACGTATAGATCAGCATCGTTGTAGGTCCTTAAGGATTAGTTATCAGCGCCAGGAGACTGTTTCAGAAGTTTGTAAAATAGTTTCAGAAGAAAAGTGAAATAGTGAGAGATTTGAAGCAATTCAAGAGTCTTTGAAAGTATACTTTCAAAAATCAGGGAGTGTGACTTGTACTTCTAGGGCAATATTTTCAAACTTTAAAGTTTGAATCACCCTGAGATCTTGTTAAAAGCAAATTCTGATTCAATGTGTCTGGGCGGAGCCTGAGATCCTGTGTCTCTAACAAGCTCCCAGGTGGCACTGAGGCTGCTGGTTCTCACTACATTTGGTAGCAGGGTCCAGAGAACATTTAAAGGTGGAGGGGCTGTGAAACTGCCTGATGCTTACAAGCTATTTCTTTTTTTAGTGGAACAGTAATTAACGTATAACTTTTGTTGGACAGGGAATACAAGTCAGTTTTTTTAGTGTTAAAATAATAAAATGATGGCCATAGAATTTATATACATTTGCCGAGTTTTTCCCAGGTGTCCTCTTAGGTGATTCCATAGCTGTGCCCACATAAGCCAACATAAGCCAACAACTTCTGGGACACCTGAGTTCATAAAGGTGATGCCATTTGCCACATTTGTGTTAAATATTTTGAGTTCACTTTCATTTACATGGGAATCAGTAACTAAGGAAAAACAGCTTAGGGAAAAAATTTACAGAAAGTGCAAATATTTAATAGAATGAAGTATAATGGAGAAGCTATATAAGAGGTACCAGGGGGTGGGAATTAAAGAATGGAGATATTATAGTGAGTGAAATGTCTTCAAGCAGTGCCATGTGACTGCAAAGAAATGAACTGTAAAAGTTATATATGAAAATTAATGTTTGTCAATTTAGAACACCAGTTCATGCCTCCTATCAGCCTGAAACCATAAGCACTGTGATGACAGTTTTCATCATTGTACAGAGGCTTTGTTTCAGAACGTTAAAGAATATGGACATTTGCCGAGGTTTTGGAAAGAAGAAGGAGAACCAATAGTAAAACACTTTACCATTTTACCTCATCCCTTTTAAGAAGGCCCCTTAGAAGCATTTATATGAACTATAAAATTGCATCCCTGTGCTCAAAGAAAATTATTGGAAATGAATCAAAATTTTATTCACAAATGAATAATTAGAGCCAGTTGTATTTCTAAACCAATGGCCTAAGTATTAACAATTTTAATTTGAATTTATATTACAGGTATCTTTTTATATGTTTTTGAGATATCTTTTATTCAGTAAGTATAACTTCTTTTTTTAAATGTAGTTGGCAGAAAAAAATAAAGTTAGTGTACACTCACTGAAGCAACCATTACTAAAATGCTAATTTTAAAACCATTTTGTGCGAAAACTGTTACTAAAATTTAGTTGATAATGTTGTTTACTCTTAATTTCACAAGAATTACCAGGCTGGTTAGTCATGGAGCTAGATAGAGATTGTCTGTCTGTCACGCATTGTTCTCATAGACAACAGAGGTTGTCCCTCACCCACGGTAACCAAATTCTGATGTAGCAAACGCTGACAGTAAAAGCTCCCGAGAAAACTGCATGACCTAGGAATCAAACATCGTTGTCAAGCAGTGCGTGCAGGCTCAAAGTGCAAGGCCCCACCACCAGGCCTCATGGCCCCTCCTGGAGGCATCACTAAAAGGGGGCTGACTGAAGCTGCCAACTAACATGTAAATTGACATTTTGAGGAGGAATTAACCTAGTATTATGAGATTATTTCTTTATTATCTGGCACTCAGCAATTAAGTAACTTCTTTCTTCTTTAAAAATTTTTAGAGTACTTTATTACCATTAAGAAATCACTGTTCATTGCTCCTTGTGTTAAGTAACCATACCGATTTTACATAAAAAATTATCAAGATTAAAAGATTTACTCACCATAATAACTAAAATGAACACTATAAAGAGAATTAAATCTTGCTGCAATTCAATACTGCCTTTTGAGTAATAACTTGCTTGTTTGCGGAGAGTTTTGTTCCTCTCAAGGGAATTTTTCTTTTTACTGTGTCTTAAAGCCATGGGCTGTGAAATGAATACGCTTCCACTCAGATGTTCCATACCAATAATTGATTAGCATGCTTCTGCTGAAAACCAAACTGAGAGGACAGGGCTCTGCAGGTACCATTCAACAGGTACACATAACACCAAGTGTCCTGAGTGGTTTAGTGTAAAACTGAACCATTTGAGGAATAATTTTTTCATCACTTTTATCAATTCAGTAAATGTTTGATTCTGAACACATGGTCATCTATATTTACATACGTTGTCATCGTATTTTAATGACAACTACTTAAAATGCAAAATATTTGCATTAAATTAAATGTTGGCCAATATTAGTACTGTTATGCAATGGACTTTAAGTTTATTTTTATCTGTAAACAGTATTTGATAACTATCTTTATATGCTTTGGAATTCTGCTAGACCAGGAAATTAATATGGCCCAATTATCAGAGATTTTTAAGACATTTTATGATTCACTTATTTTTGTTGAATTTTCTAACTATAAAGTATAAATAGAATCCTCCCATACCTCTCAATTTTTTAACTTCTTTTCCTTTCCCCTTTGTTCTTATCTAATATATTTAGAAAATATGAAAAAAAAGCCCCAAAGAGACAAGTGAGCATATATTTTTAGAACATTAATATTTGTAGATTTTATTATTGTTTTGCCTTTGAAATATCTGGAAAAAACTATCATTTAAATTTTTATGTAATTAAACATTTTCTGTTCAATTCTCATTTGATTCTGCAGTTTTCTCTAGAACACTATAGAACATTTAGATCAAGTGCCATGTTTTGCTGCACATAGGGATATTTAAATTGACTTTAAATAGTATATAAATCATATATACATAAACACACATATATACACATATATACATAAACAGATATATAGTACATATACATATATGCATATATACATAAACATGCATACTTATATACACATATATACATGTATATAAAATATATATTATATATACACATATATACATATATACATGAACACATATGTGTATATACATAGAACCACATGTATATGCACATATATATGATAATAATTATACATCTCTTGATCTCCATAGAACTTCACTCAATTAGTTACTAACTGCACAAAGATGTAGAAATGAGAGGTATACAATTGTTGCATCTTTTAGGAAAATACAATCAAATTGTGGAGCCATGACACTTTAATGTCATAATTGAATGAAAATTCAAAAGACACTTTGGGAGAGGAAGGAGGGAAAGCAGACAGACAGACAGTTAGACAGACAGAAGAAATATTACATCTGTCTAAGCTAGTCATTGAAGTATTATTTTTGGAGGAAGCATCATTTAATCTTAATTGGAAAGAACTGTACTTAGGCATCATGAAAGACCTTCCAGATATCCTCATCCTAATCTGGGATCGGACAGGGCCTCATATTTTCTGTAATGACAAGTCCCAGGTTCTGTGTCCTCTATTTCTTCACAACTTTGCTTAACCCATCGAAGTCCTCTTTGATCAATAAATCAACAAACCTTTTGTGAAATCTTATTTTGTGCTTAAAATTCTATCAGGCATTCTAGAGAAGACACACACTAAATGATTTTCTTTAAAGAGTTAAGAATCTAGTTGACAGCTAAAGTGCCAATGTGGCAGTGGGAAGCCAAATTTAATGCAAATGACTGCATAGATTCTTACTGCAGAAACCCAAGACCTAAACCAGTAGTGTTTTTTAAACATTATTACAACTATATTTTAATTTGGAAATGTAGAAGGAGAATAGAGTGTTACCTTTTCACTGCCTGTCTGTAGCTAATTACATACAGCAAGATAGAAGACTATGTTGAGTCTCAGGAGATGCTTAGCTAAGACTCAGCAGTACTAGAAACTTAAGAATTTCTATTAGTAACATTTTAGAATAGAATACATTTAGAATTATGATCCCTCACTCTTTCCAATTTTTTTACATATATATTTTCTTCCTGCACCCTTTTTCTTTATGATTTCCTAAATCTACTTCTTTAGGTTGGGAAACAGTCTACATTAATGGTTTAATGATATGTTAATGTCACAGTGTGCTTATCACTGATTATCATTTTATAGTGGTATTAAACTATTTATGAATATAAGTTTTGAAGAATCAATTTAATTCAAGATATTTCTATCCCTGTAATCAGTTGGGGATATTATGTCCATTCCTATAATCTTTAAATATCACATCAAAAAGTCTTTTGTTTTCAAATTTCTTTTGTTACTATGAATAATATTTATAAAATATAGCAGATTATTTTTTGTGATGAGCCTACATTTCATCACTTAAAAAAATTGACCTCTACAGTTTTCTAAATAGAGTTTATCATTATAAATTTTTCAGTCTCTGAAAAAGGTATTTTAAATGCTTTTAAATGTTTTATGTGATTGGATTGTTGCATCAACATGCTGCCAGATAGAAAGCTATGTCTACTAGTACTTCTCCTCCAGTGCATTAAATTATTTGAGCATATTACGGTCTTTGCAGCCTGATCTTTTGCTTGTAAATGAGTCACGTTGTGTGTCGACCGCACTGAACAGTAAACTTTCACCAGAAACAGATGCAAGAATGATCTTGTTCATTGGTGGCAACCTCAGGTTCATCCAGGAAAAGCTGAAGTTCCTTGGATATTGACCTCAATATGCTGTTGACCAGATTTGATTCACTTCAGGCGCGTGATTCTACTGAGAAAGTAATCAGTAAAAGCAGACGGCCCTCTCTGGGGTCACCTCCTAGGTGATTAAAAATCTGTTGCTAAGACATATAACTATCAAATATTTTGATATCTCTATGGCAGCACTTCTCATCAATTAATAAGCATAAAATTAAAGACGTGGTTCCCTTACTCCTCCACCCCAGACTACTCTACTGGGCATGATTTTGTATCATGAAATAGATTTTTTAAAGAAAGTTCTAACAAAATAAAGAGTATATTATTAAAATGTAAGTTAAGATAATCAAATATCCTTCTCTTTTGGGCCCAGCTGCTCTTCTAATTACACCATTTTCTCCTACATGCTCAGATATTACTCACATCAAAAAAAAAAAAGCTAACAAACTTTTTTCTTACTTTTCCATTCAGTACCATAGTTTTTTGCTTTAAGTGATGATGTGTTACCATCCTTTTATTTAGATATGGTAGTACTGCCAATCTGGTAGTGAGGGGTATGTTACGGGTTGCATTTTTAATTTTCAGTCACTAATCCACTCAGATACTTTCTATTATTCTCATGATCATGAACAGAATTTTATGAGACAGATGCCTGGACCAAGTGGCAAAGTTGAACAGTGTCCACTTATATAAAAGAATGTATGACGTTCAATTTGTACCAAATAGATAACTTCAGTAGATGGCATAATACGTCTAATGGGCAACTAATTATTTTATGAACTTTTTTTAATGAGGGTTGTTTCTCTGCAAAGGCTATGAAACATAGAATTATCTCTAAGTAAAATGAAGGAATTAGCTTTGTATATTGTTATTAACATTTTTACAATTAAGAAGGAACACTTTCAGGCATATAAACAAATTGGGGTGGATGCACCTGAAGTTCTTTGTTCATATTCTGCAAATCATTAGAGTAAATGTGACAAAAATAAATTCAGAAAGAATTAATTTTATTTGTTTGAATACAGTTATTTTTGAAGTTGTCATAAACATTTATTCTTTATTTTAACCATCATTTATTAATTACCTGTAAGGACCAGCATTGGTCCACATGATACCTTTGTGCACGCTGGAAAGCACTTCACCTCCAGGAGGTTCCAGTCCCATACCAGGGACCAGCACTAGCTAGCTGTCCTAGAATTAAACCATCTTGGACTGAATTAATGGGGAGGATTCAATACAGGAAGATACACTTAAATGAAAAAGAAAGAATGAATAATCAATAGAGGAACATCCCTGAATTCCTGAAGAGAGGGAGTTTCAGGAATGATCTGGAAAACCAGGCTTTGTCATAAAGACAAGTGATTCTTTCAGTTTAACAGAGGGAAGAAAGAAAGTGAGGGTGATTGTAAGCCATGGTAGGTGGTAGAGATTCATTGGTGACACCGTGAGAGAACTCTTTGCTGAAGAAGATGACAAAACTGAGGGACCAAGGGGTGAGGCTCGTTGCCTACAGGGACATCACTATTACCTATGAAATGAGCAGAAATGAGAGTTGCAGCAGGGCTATAAATCTTCATAAGATGCTAGAACCCTCTAGGGTATGAGGAAGGTGGACCTCACGGTTTGATTCACGAAGAAATGGTTAAAAATGAAGAAACTATCCATTTACTTGTTTATTCACTCATTCATATTGTAAAATAAAAGTCTGTCCATGGTCTAAGAGTGTCAGTGAGAAAGTTCCAGACATAAGTATTCACTGGGTGGAAGAGAAAACAAAAAAAGAGGAAAATAGCTGCAAAGAAAAAAAGAAAAGCTCAAGCTCCTAATAAGATCAGGAAACAGGAGGATAAGTTTAAAAAGATCTTGTGACTATAGACGCTTTCACAGATTACATTCTCATTTTGAGAATATCTCCTGGTTTTTTTCCTTTTCATTTAAGATATTGAAAAGCAGTGGCTAATAACTAACCAAATAGATTGGCTTTTCATACTTCTGACAATCCTTCATAAAGAATTAGTAAATATTAAGATGTCAAAAATAAATGATAGGCTGTGTTGAATAATTAAGCATGATTTTCGATTCTGCTGGCACTAGATAAAATTCTATATCTGAAAACACATTAAAGATAATCAATGTTGAATACAATATTCTGTGCAATACTGCAGTGAGTGACCGTGAAGAATAAAGTAGCTGAGCCATTTAGAAGGCATGTCTGGTAATCAGCACAGAGCCACAGAAATCATTCACTTCCTGTGGGAATGTCCTGATGAAAATTTTATGTTCATTTCCGGCTCTGCCCTAGTGAGCTAGCTGCACAAGGTCTGACTTTACTAGTGAGGCAGCTGTTATATAAATTGCAGGATTCTTTAGTTAGATCTACGCAAATGAATTTGTCATATTATATAAATTTTGAGATATGCCTTAAACACCTCTTTAAAGAAAATTACTCCTTCCTCTCTAGTTTTAAATGCAATTAAACTGGTTAGAATTTACTAGATTTTTACATTCTGGGTGCCTTATTTTGGAAATGCGTAACAACTACAGTTTACTTATTTTATCTTGGGATTCTTCTCCTCATCCTTATGATACACCATTTCAACATAGATAATCAAAGTTAATAGTTAATCAAAGATCGCCTTCATTTTACTGTGTGTATACTAGGTAAATGAAAGTAATCTATGTTTCATGAGGTTCTAACAAAATGACCAAGTGGTATGAAATAAGCTTAAAACGCAATTCCTATTCTTGAAAATGTTTCTTTCAAAGTAAACAAAAGTTATTTGTTTCACTGCAAGTTCTCATCAATTTTCCTGACATGTTAGTTGTTTGTAAATTTATAAGAAACATAGACATTTATTTATCATATGCACGTTATATAAAGGAAGGGGATTTTTTTTTACATTAAACTTGGTAAATCGATCGGGCAGAATCTTGCAGATTAACATACATCTGTTGAGAGCCATCTGTAGCAGTAAATTCAGAAATGTAAGTTTCAGTGGAAATTGTTCATTTTCAGAAACTCCCCAGGTCTTTGATTAATGGCAACACACATACCCACATACACACCTATCAAATGTGTAAGGTATAAAGTAGAAAATAGAGGAGTAATTTTATCTTTCAATTGCTAAAGTCACACATGTATACCTGGTATATTAACATTAATTACTAGAGAAAATTTCATTCATTGAAATCACTTTGAGGATTTAACATTACTCATTTCAGAGTAAGAGACTTCAGGAAATGGAAGTTTATGGCAAGATTTAGTGATGATGGAGGATAAACAGGGAACCCGGGGTATAAAACAGGATGATAAAACTATGACCAATGAATAAGTTTTAAAACAGGAGTAAGTGACTACTGTTTAGAAGAAAAAAGCTATTCTTCACTCACCTTCATTGCTATTGAATTTATATCTCAAACTAAAACAGACTACCTGGAGTCATGAGATGCAGTGCAGGGTAAAAATAAAATGAGTTATCTACCCATTTAGTTTTTCCTATTTCTAATGTCACCTTTACACACAATTTAATCATACATATTATAAGACCATTAGAATAATAGTCTTAGAAACAAACATATTCTAAGACAGTTAAAATACTAGATGAATAATATTTAAAATAAGTAAATAGTAGCTAGTTCAAATTTTTATCACTGTAATGTATTTTATGGGTTTTATAAACTGTTAATAAACCAGAAAGTAAAAACATCGAAGGCTTCTTAAGACTTCTGAAATGGAAAGCTGTGGTTTTTAAAGAAAAATTTTAATATATTTCATTAGTTATTTTTTAAGTATATTATTCAATGCAACAACCAAATATAGATAATTGCATTACTATTATTATTATAATTCTTTATGTGATCCTCAGTGACTTGTAAAATAGATGAGTTAAGTATTTCTATTTTCAGTTACATGTCCCAAATATTAAACTCTGTTCAAGTGCTTGGCAAAATTGCTGAGAATATTTATAGATTTCCAAATGATTGATTTTCCTTCTTCTTGTAATTATTGTGTATGTGTCCTGTAAACTGCAAAGTGTTATGCAAATAGTAGCTACTATTTTAGTTTGGCTTTTTAAAAGGCATCTTCCAAGAAAAGATGGAAATGTATATGCTCATATCTATGGTTCAGCAAGGCATGTGTTTTGTTTTGTACCCCATTTAGAGAGCTCATTGACATTCACGTGCCCACCATAGTCACTAATGCAGAGTCTACGATTCGCTGCCTACCAGAGTTTCAAGAAAGTTAAGGAAAATCTGTAGTATTTGTCAAGTTTTTCAAAACATAATTCTAAACATCCTAAATTTTTAAGGTAGACTAGTTTGTGGTCTAAATTTTGTATATTTTTATGATGATCTCTTGTTGTGCCATCTTTATTTTATACCCCATTTGCATTGGACTTTGCTGGTCACAATATATTTTCTATACTTTCTTGCAATTGATCCCCCTAGCCACCAATTTTGATATTATGAGATGAAGAATATAAGGCCAAGAAATAGCCCCTACAACTTTATATGGGCAAAACCAAAACTCAGAGAGGTAGAAAGTTGCCTAGCATCATATAGTTCATAGGAAGTAGAGTAGAAGCAGGAATAAAGTTTTGTTGTTGTTTTGTAATTTTAACTTCTGTTCTTTCTCACCATGGCATAGCTATTCTTAAAAGACTTTCCAATGACTTTGAGAAAGAAAAACTTCTTGGTAATTTAAAGAATGAAGAATGACCCTCATGACAAATTAAAAATACAAATATGTTTTCTTTACAAACATAATTTAAGCATGGAATTGCTGCTTTGTTTTACTCTGTTTGTAAGTGTATTAACATTATGAATTGAAATTGGAACTCTGTTGCCTGGATGTATCCCAAGGTGATTAGTTATGACATTCCTATCTAAAATAAAGAGTTTAAATATCCATGCGCATAAAATAATACACAGGGACTGAAACATCATGTTTCTAATAGTATGACTATTTCTGAATGCCTTTGGAAAATAATCATCAGGTTAAGAAAAATAGTGTCAACAGGTATATTCCACTGTTTTCTGATCGTTCATGAACACGTGCTGCTTCTCAATAATGATCTATGTCTTGGAGTCTAGGAAGAAATTGCCACATGTGCAGGTGGGTTATTGGGTCCCAAGCACAATGAGAAGCTTCAGAAAAACAAATTTTTAAAAACTGTAACATAAACACAAATGAAACTCCACTGCATTAAAACAGCAATAGATTTTATTAAAATTAATAAATCAACTAGAATTGGGTACACAAAATTAAATAAACAGGCTCATGCCATGATAGAAGATCCTAAATACAATTTCCATGTAAACACAAATATTATGCACTTCACTGGCTTCATCATGAGAGTGGAAGATGGTGATAAAAGGTGAAAATTAATTTTATAATATTAGACATTATTAAATAATATCATTTAATCAAATAAATGTAGCAACTGAAAACTGGTAACTAACAGAAAGAGAATGAACAAAAGGATAGGTGAGATAATTTGACCTGAACCAAGGAGGCACATTATCTTGGTGCAGCATAATCAAATCCTTACGAGTGTTTCCACTTTCTGACAAAACAACCATTGACCTTGATCTTCCTTCATCTATGAGGATTTACACACCAATTGTTTGTTTAGATCTTCTCTATATCTTCAAGATGGTAAATTATTTCAATCTGGATTTGTACACAATCTGCATCAAAGTGTCTGTTTTTATATTCTAATACAAATAAGATGAATTACCTCAATTTATATTTGTGCTTCTGTTAAAGTTCATTACAGTTATGAATGTATTATATTGGTTTCCATTCTTCACCGATATCTGAGAAAGTGACACACCATTGTGAAAAGAGCACTGATATAGGGATTGGCACATCTTGGTACCAGACATGAACCTAACCAATAAATAGTGTGTGTTCCAAGGAGAGATATTTCACCTCATAGTACTTTAGTTTTCTTGGCTCTAAAAATAACTTTCAAAGATTCATATTTATTCTCCATTCTGGCTGTATATTACCTGACTGTAAGTTACTAAAGAAGCTTTGAAAAAAAAACAAAACTTCCCATGCCTGTCACACTCCAGGTACATGAAATGAGAATTTGAAAGTAATGCAGTGGTATTGTAAAAAAAAAAAAAGGAAAAGAAAGGAAAAAAAAGAGAAAAACCTTAGGTGATTCTACGTGCAGACTTGATTAAAAGCCACTACTTTTTAGAGACAGGCTTATTAGTTTTGCTGGTTCTGGGTAAGACCAAACCAATCCCATAGACTTCTGAGTACCCAAAAGCACAGGAAGCAGTTTAGAAAATGGTGTATCTATTCTCAGGAATATTGTGTCATGAACAGTACATCTCGGCCAAAAGAAGCCTTGTTAAAACAAAGTTTTTTTTTAAGACTTGGTCCTTACCTGCTTAGAACAAAAAGATCATTTTGATGAGTCACTGTGAAATACTTGTAAATTATAAAGTTTTTAATTCAGTGATGAAAGTATTACCAAATAGGAAATGACAGTCTATTTATAATAATATGTCACCTTTAAATGGAGCAGAGATTATACTTCTCTTTTAAGTGAGTTTTTCTAATTGTTGTCATGAGATATTACATGAAATAAATGAGAAATATTTTTGAGGCCAAAATCAGTGATTCTGTGTGTGTGTTTTTGTTTTGTTTTTTTGGTTTTTGTTTTGGTGATTTTCCAGTAAATACCACATTCTACTTTCTGAAATATATTTTTTTCACATTTGATGAGAAATCTATTAGCCATCATCTGGAAATTATCTGCAATATATGAACCAATTTTGATTCATTTTAAGCCCCTGTGGCTTATTTTTAATTTGGCGAAATCCATAAAGAGACCCCAGGTACCATCTGAAGATACACAAAGAGTCCCAAGTTTCAAATACCATGATGATCTTGCTATAAAATTTCTTTAAATCATTTAGCTGTTCCCTTTGTGCACTGACTGGTTGAAGGATCCTTGGGTCTGTCTATCCATGGGCAGGACATGAGCAATGACATAGTCATGACAGTGCTGGCCACAGTAACAGTGATGGTCAAGGTGATAAGGATGACTCATGTTTTCATGTTGGCTGCAGAGATCCTATAACAGAGCAAAACATAGAAGAGGGGACGTGTCATCAGATACAACAACAGAAAACTTAGCGGTGCTTTATACTTATCTTCCCTTTTTATTATGGATAACTATTTTTGATGTTTATAAAAGTATGTAAAAAACTGTGTCTTTGTAGGCCATGACATGGTTGTGTCTTACGTGCCAACATACTAGAAAGTGAAAACTTTATTTTAAAGTAAGTCTTTGAGGATACCAGTTTGGCATATGGAATTTCATGTATAAACTTTGATACTTGAGAAAATTTTCTTCCATTGAAAACCACTTTATGTACGTGATGCAGAGGAGCATGAAGAAAAGAAACACTTAATGCACACTTGATGCTTGAAGGTACTGAAAACAGCCTGTGTGTCCAGAGCACCATAAAAAAGGTGCAATTTTGATGGGTGGAAAGATTGGCAGTCTTGTGTTTGGATTTTATTTCAAGTACAAGTAATTGAAGGATTTTAAGCAGGAAGGTAACATGTTTTGTTTTTGTTTTTTTTTCTTTAAAAATCACTCCATCTGATACATAAAAATGGATAGGAAGTTTTTAGGAATGACAGTTGAGAGACCAGTTAAGAGGCTATTCAGTCATATACTGAGCGATTACAGTAGCTTGAACTCTGATTGCAACAGCAGAGATGGAGAAAAGTGGACACAGATTCAAGACATATTTGGAATGAGAATAATCAGAAGTTACTGTGAGGTTTTTATGAAGAAACTCGAAAGTGAAAAAAAGACAATAAATATTTAAACCAATTTTCTTGGTTGAACAATTTATGAATTGTTGTCATGTAATGAAATGGTCCCATCTTGGTGAGGTACAGATGTTTTATTTTTTGGTTGTTGTTTTAGAAGTAGTGAAAATGCTGGATATGCATTGCATGATTCTGGCCTCACTGGGCACTGGATGTTTTGTCTTCCCTTCACTTTCTAAAAGTAGTTGATATCAAAATACAGAATGGCATCTGTCTTATGTATCCACTACAGAAAATGGGGAAATGACTTTATTGGTGGGATGATCTTGTCTGTTTAATAAGTAGTGAAAGAATGACAAGTGTAACATTACAGAAAGCATTACTACTTCATATTTTATTTGAAAGAGTTCACATGGATGTATTTCATAACTGTAAGGCAACTGAGTTTTCTAACCATCGTAAGTCTACAATACTTGTCTGCACTCGGGTGGGCTCGTTCTAAGGCATGTGAGTTCTTGCACTCTAGGAAACATACCTGGAGGAAGATACACAACAGATATGGAACATTCAATGCAGAAAAGCACCCATACCCTGAGAGAATGCAAACTGTCATTGATTTGCAGAAAATAGAAAAATAATCAAAATTTAGACAAACTAGATACTTAAAGAGAGGTATTAGCATTTGAAGAAGTGCATAAGATACTTGATTATCAGGTGGAGATAAGGGAAAGGAGAGGTATAAGGAAAAGAATGAATGATAATTTAAAAATTTTTTTTAATTTAAAAAAGTGAAGGTTATGCACTTGCTGTTGTGGTTTAGTTGTTTGGGTGTTGTCCCACAAACCCAGAGGCCACCATTTTGTTTCAATTCCCAGTCAGGGCACATGCCTGCATTGGGGGCTTCATGCTCCGTGCTCCGTCCCCACTCTGGGTGCTTGCAGCAGGCAGCCAGTCAGTGTTCAACGGTTCTTCCTCATATCAATGCCTATCTCCCTCTTTTTCTCCTTCCCTTCCCCCTCCCTAAAATAAAATAAATACAAATATTTTTAAAAAGTGAATGTTATGTTTAGGTTTTATGCCTTTCGTTTTGGCTGTACCATGGGGTGATTTTAGGGATGAATTTGAGTCCAGGTGTAGAAGACATTACCATAATGCTAAGAATTTTGGCCCTGTGCTCACTGCAATAATGTCTCATTGAAGGTTTTGGAGCAACTCAAGGCATTTTTGAAAGTATTTCTTTTCAGTGGTTACAGATTGGAAATGGGTATTTCCTTGTTTTCTCTCTCTTGCATACATTTTCTATCCCTAATTTACTATTGTTCTAACCATAGTG
The DNA here is from genome assembly GCA_004026545.1 of Mormoops blainvillei. NCBI lineage: Eukaryota > Metazoa > Chordata > Mammalia > Chiroptera > Mormoopidae > Mormoops > Mormoops blainvillei. Next base: position 58,052 of record PVJD01003760.1, read on the forward strand.
TTATAATATATCATCTTTTTTACTTTAGTGCTCTTTCTCTTATTTCACTTGGTTTCTTTGTTTCTCTTAGACACACAGTTTAGGGTAAAAAGTATGGGTTAGATAAAACTCAATATAGTTGAATAATTACAAATGATATAGAAATCAATATGAATAAATGATGGATTCACTTTTGCTTTAAAGTAGCAGCTAGGAAACTTCAAGGGAATTAATATAGCATACAGCAAACTAGAGAGGTTATATAAAGTGTATTCAGTATATTTATTGGACAAATAAAATTAAAAATAATATTTATAGCTAGTTGGCTTGGTAGATGGATTATTTCAAAAATAAGAACTTAAATATTATAAAAAAGAGCAGATAAAATAATGTAGTCATTTTTGATATTGTAAAATTTAGTCGACTCTTTTCTTCCTTTTACTATCTGATCCTGACTTAATACTCTTCATAGAGTTTATTGATCATCAGTTTTCTTATGCATTTTTAATTATACCTCCCTGGTGTATTGTTGATGTGATATTCCCTAGGTGAAATCTTACATGCTGTCATTTAGCAACTTCTAGAATCCATATATTTAGACTTCCCAAGTTGGAATACAGTTTCTAGTTCCCCCCCGCTGTTGTTTGGTAATGATTCCTAGGGCAAAAGGAAGCAAGTAACCAGGCTATAGATAGTTCATGATGACTGAGACTCAAAATACACATGTGGGCTGAGAAATTTGCTGTTGTCTAATAGGGAATAATTTTACTTCTATTGCTTTAATAATTATTAAACAAATATACTACTTTGAATAAAAATTTAATAAAACTTCAGAGGTTAAAGTGTGTAGTAACAGAAATAATGTAATTGATTAATGATAAATGACAGAAATTCATGTTGAAACATTTCTAGAATTTTTCTTAGAAAATGAATTAATATTTCCTTCAGATAGAAGAAATTATTTGTGTTATATTACTAACTCATTTATAAGGAATATTATAAGAATTTGTCAAGTTTTTTTACATATTTTAGTCCCCCAAATGGACAGCTGTTCTATGTCTACTTAGACACAGACAGCATATTATTTAAACAGATGAAAATGTTTACTTACCTTTTTTAGTTGAATGACACATTTGCTTAATCTTTATTTAGTTTATCTACCAGTTCCACTGAGTATAGAGAGAATAAAAATAGATACAATTTTATATTCTCAACTAGGGTTGCGGACCAGGTCCCCAGCAGGGTCATTTGAGAGGCAACCACACATTGATATTTCTCTCCCTCTCTTTCTCCTTCCCATCCCCTCTCTCTAAAAATAAATAAATAAAATCTTTCTTTTAATCAACTAGACATACATATTTTAATATTTACATAATACCCAAGACTAATAGTAAAATACATTATGTGTGTAGGCCACAGGCTGTAGCTAAGTAGGCTGTCTTACAATCATGAAGAAATTGTTTCTCTTTCATCAAATGACTCATAATTCACTTGGGAGACCTTCAGAGTGCCCTCTGAAATCATCATGAGTATGTTATTAAGTTATATAAATTACTACATTAGTGCTAAAAAGAACTTGATGCTGAGTTTTTAAATATTGATTTTTATTGCGGCATTAGTTGGTGTAATAGGAAGTGAATAGACTTTGGAGCAAAAAAGGTTTAACCTGGAACTGTGACTTACTAGCTTTGTGGCATTTGCTCTGAGCCTTAGTTTCCTCGCCTCTTAATGAGAAAAGCAGGACTTACAATATTGTTCTAAAGATTAAAGACAATAGTTCTTTGAAGAGTGCCTGACAAATGCAACATAAGCGTCAAATAGATGCTTCCTATTTTGCCGCTGTTTTCTTTAGATGTATCAGGAGAAACACCGTGTCAAATAGACTCAAAATTTCTTAAGTCCAAAGACTCAGTTTTAATTCATATACAAAGGGCCGATCAACATTCACAAAAGAGCGCATTTAAATAGTTCCCAAAGACAAAAATATCAGAAATGATAAACGGGGATGATTGCGTAGACAGAATGTTCCATCCCCAACGGAATATCTATTCAATAGACTAAATCAACCAATTCCATGGTGAGAAAAGTGAGGAAAAGCAAGTTCCACAAAACTATGATATCTGTTGATTTATATAAATATACTTTTGAAGTGTTCTTTTATTTAAATACCAACATTGTATTGTGACTAATACAAATGTGTATATTACATTTTCACAAAAATATACCCATCAGTAGTACAAAAGTAATCATATCATTAGGTCTTTTCTCATTCTTTTAATACTACTACATGTTCCGTAAGTATATTAAATAGGACTATATGAAATTCAAAGAAAATACGCTCAAAGGCCTTTGGAAAGTTTGTATCTGGCTCCCTAGGTGTTCACACTAAAAGACTGGGCCATTTTATTAATTTTTTTGATAGATGGCAAAAACCCAGTCTTTTAAGATCTAGTATTCATTTAATAGATATTTGTTTTAGTTTGTTTTGTGACAACCAAAATGTCTATATCAGGATATTCTAAAAATTATTTTTATTCAACCAATAAGTATCTATCAAATGACACTAGGCCAGCTTTAGAAAATCCCCAGCTTGTTTTTTTCTATTTTATGTACCTTTTTCTTTCAAACTTTAAAAGACAGGAGGTGCAAAAAATAATGAATAATATTATAGTCCCACCACATGCCTGTCTTTTTCAGAACCATTCCTAATGCACTATTTGTGGATATAGGGATATCCCTAGAGAAATGCTGAGAGGAAACAGTAAATTTAGCTGCCACAATCTATCAGTGAGGATGCTTTTTGACATGACTACCTCAAATTGGTTTAATGTAATTTATTACTTACATAGTTGGAGTCCAAATAAAAGTGGGCTTCAGGATTAGTGGACACACTGGTTCAGCAGTGTGAGCAAGGTTTATTTTCATCCTCTTGTTCTGGGATCAATAGCATCTACCCACTTCATTCTGGCTCTGCCTCATTAACATGAGGTGACCTCCAGGAGCCATCAAAGCTGAGAGAGCCCTTGAGGAAATCCCGTGACAGTGTGAAGCTGCCCGTACTCTGAATAGTAACAAGTAAATATCTGTTGAAAGCACATTTTCTGACAAAAGGCATTAACAGTTAATCTGTTGTTGTTGTTGAAGATTATTTTTTAATGTTGTTTGTATAGCGAACAACTTTGGGGGATAGAGATTGTCTTTCTGAGCAGAGCAGTGATCTGTCTACTGACCAGGTTAACACATATAATATTTCCAATAAGGCAAAGATAGTGCCAGATTGCTGGTGGTCCCTTTCTAGATTAGGGATTTTCTAAAACCAGCATTTCTCAGCTGTGACACAGACTCACGGTGTGTGTGGCATTAACCTGAGCCCAGCTCCACATCTCCCCCAGGAGGGTTAGCGTGCCAGAGGAACAGGTATGAACATGGAGCTTTCCTCATGTTCATACCTCATGTACATGCTGTCTGCTGTGCCATGAGGAAAAAATTCCTGCCCTGACTGGTGTGGCTCAGTGGGCTGAGCATCGTGCCACACACCAAAAGATGTCTACTTTGATTCTGGTCAGGGGTCAGGTCACCAGTTGGGGGCATACAAGAGGCAACCCCATCAATGTTTCTCTTGCACATCAATGTTTTTCTCCCTCCCTTCCGTCTCTTTAAAAATAAAAAAATAAATAAATCTTTGAATAAATGGATTAGTTAATGAACGAATTCCTTTGCCTTTGACCTAATGGGCCCCCTGTCTTCAGACAGTATCTAAAAAAAAAAAAAAAAAAAAAAAAAATCCTGTGGCAGGCTAACTTTTAAATTGCAAGTAGTATAAAATCCCAGACCTTTCCTAGTTCTTTTCAGATTCTGAAAGCATTTCTAGCAAACTTCTTCACCCAGGAAATTAGACAAAATTGGGTTGCATGTTGTTCCCAAACCAATTGCCAACAATAAGAATGAACTACAGTTAGATGCAGCAACCCCGTGCCCTGAGCTAAAGCCAATTCTCAAACTGTCACTAGAAGTTCTGTTACTCAATAGATAGAAGAATGCATTAGAATTTGGAGATTTAAATAAAATGTTAAGTTTGGATTTCACACCCAAGTAATGATGGCATCGAGAAAGATTTTGTTTAAATACAACATGGGGGTTAAGGCTGTTTTTACTGTGACAGGGACATGGCTGGCAAGACAAGGCCCTGAAAGAATGCCGTTGTGTGGGTTCTAAGCCAGGTAAGAAAATGTATTTTAAGGAAATATGCTGATTATTATACCCTAATGCTCAATTCTGTTATTTTAATATCTGTAGCACATATATCACATGTTCTGTGTATACTTCATTTTGTTCAATTACTTCCTTATTAATTTTTAAGAATTTTTCAGTCACAGAAAAAAAATGATAAAATTCTCTTCAGCTCTCAGAACTGGCAACGGATAACATCTCTCCTTTTTGAGAAATCATTTTATAACTGGACTTATACTAGTGAGAAGTATAAGTATAAGTTTAGGTTATTAGTGTTTGTGCTTTTTAGTAAATCTTAAAGATATCTACTTAAACAATAAATGAATTTCACAATTTTAGTAAAACCCATGATTCATCTCCAGTTATGACCTTCTTGGGGAAATCTGGTTCACTGGTAGCAGTTTGAACCAATTAGCAACTGCAGCACAATGTTACTTCTGCTCTGGTAGCAGAAGCCATGGAACAAATTTTGCCACAAGTTTCATGCCAAGATCCTGCATCAAAATATTGGACACAGTAGTTTTTGGAATTCCCAGATCAGCTTCAAGTTCCCACACCATCAACCACCAATCTTTGTTGATTGCAGCCTGTACCCATTCAACATCCTCAGGTATTCTGCTTTTTGCAGGCCTTCCAGAACGTGGATCACTTTCAACGGATTTTACAACCACTTTTGAAGTGTTTGTGCCACACTTTTATTTGCACTGCACTCCTTGCATCATCCCTGAAAGACTTCTGAATCATCTGAATAGTTTCTGCAAAGGAATGCTCAAGCTTAATGCAAAATTTGACCTGTGTCAAATTCGTTGCTCTACTTGCTCAATAATTTTGAATGCAATGGCCTCACAGTACACATGCTCACTCAGCAGTGTCTACCGCCCCCACTGACTAGTACAGTGAAGTCATCACTGTTCATGTATGCACATTCCAGTCCACTCTCCTTGGCTGCCAGGTTACATCAGTGTTGTGCAAAGTGTTCTCATTATATTAACAATGGCTGAACTTCTTCCAGACAGACCTCTTTTTTATGTCATGCTAAGGAAGGGAAAAAAATCCAATGTGGAATATAGGATTTTTCAGGGTCTTTCAAGGTGTTTAATTGTGGGAAAGGAAGTTTGGGCGTATCTATTTTTTAATCTTTATAAAAGGACATCTATTTCAAAATTGCATTGAAACTACATCCACCCAACTCGCTTAGTCTATTTCCAGTGAAGTACTATTGCTTGAAATGAGTTTTTGCAAATAATTAATATTTACTTGTCCAACTTCTCTTTCGAGACAAGTAATCAAAATGACTGAAATTCATTTATACTGAGACAGATTTATTTAATATATACAGCTATATTTTAAAAGATTTAAATTCCTGATGTAAGAGCATTTTGTAAGAGCATTTTAAGAGCGGTCTCATAAGAAATTCTGTTTTCGACGAGAGTTGCTACCAAAGATATGCAATGTCTGTTTCCCTTAACCTTTACAGTGACAATTTCAAATAAAAAAAGAAAAGCCTTATCTGTCTAGCTCAGGCACAGTTTAGGGACCAAAAGTTCATTTTTGGCACATTTTCTAAGGATAATGGATATCACTGATGGCCTTTGATAATTATGTGTCATTAATATGAATGATGAATCACTAAATACTCTTCGGCCATTTATTTAATGTGGATGAAAAATCTCAATTTAAAGTGTTAGAGATTATGTTTGTCCAGTTTTGCTTACTTACATTGGTCGACTTTTTCAATATTAAGCCCATATCTTTATTGTCACCAAGATAAGCTGCTTCCAGGACTTTTCCTTCACCTCTATTATTTAGAACACATTGATTCTTTATTTTCTTCCCCCTCTGCAGTCATAGAGATGGGCCAGTTCAGCCATCAGAACATAAAACTTCTATTTCCTTCTGCATGATCAGTGAGATAAGCGCCAGGTTCTGAGACTGAATTCATAGCAATACAACTTAAATCACTGAGCATTCATTGGGGAAGTAATATCTGCAAGTGCCTATGAGTCAGAAATCACAGCTAAACAGAAGTAAGGCATACAGATTCCAGAAGTCAATGCAACATGAAGCCTCACATTCAGAAATCATTTCATCATTTCCAAGAGAAGAAAAAAGTAAGATCCCTGATGCTTCCCAAAATAAAATAAGAACAGGAAATTTTTACAAAGGACAGGGTCATTATATTTGCCCATCCTGCACAGAAATCTCTACCTTAAAAAGCACGCGGCCTCATATGTGATCATTTATTTATTCAGCACATATGTGTTGAGCAACCACCAGGCCACAAGCACCATCCTCAGCAATGAGGCTGCAGTGCAGAACAAGAGAGAAGACCCTCTTGGAGCTTAAGGAGAAATGAAGAGTGAGACATTGAACACTATTTGTACTGAATAGTATATATATGTGATGCTTGAAGAGATCTGAAGACAAATTACAGGGTGTATGATAAGACAATACCCATGGAGCTCTAATTTAGGTTACAAAATCTTGGAAGTCCTCTGTGAGCAAATAATAACTGAGCGGATGCTGGAGAGATAAACAGAACTCACGTGGGTGGAAGACGGAGAACAGAGCCCCAGCAGAGGTGCGGGAGCAGCAGGCAGAAGCTCTGGTGAAGGAACAAGTGTTTGCAACCTGGAGATCCTTTTGAGGAACCGAAAGAAAGTGGCATCTCTGGAGCATAACAAACAGCACAAGATAGGGCATGAGTGGCGCACAGGAGCTTAGAAAATTAGAAAGCTCTGTGCTTTCCAAAAGCAAATTTTAATCTTCATACGTCTATCCTTAAATGTCAGCAAAATCTTGATATAAATGCACAGATTCAAGTTGTCACTATTAGGGCCAAAGGCACATCAAAGCCTTCTTGCTAGCCATGTTTTCAGGATGACTGAAACTTTCCTCATTTAAAGATACTTAATAATTTTATCCATTTTGGAAAAAATATAATATATACACTTTACCTAATGAAAGGTCATTAATATGACCTTATAGCGGAGGTAACAGTGCACAAAGAAAACATCCCTGAACTAAATTTAAGCCATAGATAAATGAATAATTATCTAAAGTCTCTTTGTAGTTCTACTAAAGTCTAATGAATAATAAGTATCAATTGTACCATATAATGGATATGTAAAGAGTATACAGACCCCATGGAAAGCCAGAAAGCACTGTGCATCTGGAAGGTGAATTGTTTATATTTTATTAAACCTGCTTTAGATTCTCAAAATCCCTACTTCTTTCTATTTTGTCATGGCTTCCAGCCCTGTAACAAATAGAGGAGTTTCAGATCAGTGAAGTATTCCTATTTTTAGAAATAACTGGTGATTATAAGCAGAGATGGGGTTACCTTCATTGTTCAAGGAGAGTGAAGGGCAAAATGTTAGAAAGAATACATGCTGAAAGCTTTGCAGACTAATTTATTATTTTTAAATGGTTTCATTAGTCACAGACATGAGCATATTATTTACACTTGAATAAACTTGCCCTCTTAAAATTGAGAAGGGAATTAAATTCAGAAGACTTTATTATATAAAACAAAAATTTCCTTTTAACAAAGTTATTTTTATCTCTCAAAAGAGTACGTGCAGTTTGCCTGTTTCCTAATTTGGAATTCAGATAATTAAATGATAATAATGATGGTGATAATAATAATAATAATAATAATACCTCGCACACTTACTAAGTTGAAGCAGATGGAAATAGAAAATCCAAGCTGCTGTTCAGCATATAATCACTATGCAAATATTCCAACAGCTTGTATGATTTTTCAAACTATTATCTCAAGAGCAACAAACCATCATATTGAAAAGCTGAAAAAGACAACACAGTGAAAAGATGTTATGCATATAGAGTTTGGGGCCATTTCTAGTCAATTCAACAATGGTTAAAATAAATCCACTATTTTTAAAGGATACAAATAAGAAAAGGGAGGCTGGGAGATGATGTTTGGCAACATTTCTTAAATAAGAGTCTTGTGTTTGTACACGTGTGTGTGTGTTTGTGTGTGTTGGCATACATTGTACTTTCTGGCCTCATCCTCATCATTTAAACAGGTTGAATCTCACCTAACTTAAAAAATGTTCAAGCCCATATTTCTACCTGCTAATTCTCTTTTGTCTAATTTCTCCATTACAGCCACATTTCTTCGACAAAAAAAGATTGAAAAGGACCTTTCAATTTCTCACCTATCTTACTCCTAGTACCTATAGTAATTCATCCATTAATTCATTTAAAAATGTTAATGGAACCCACATAATTCACTATGGGTTGACAATTCGATGGTGAATAAGGCCCCATATGGTGCCTGTTCCCATGGAACTCCATCTAATGGGGACAGTGGATATCAGATGCACATTACTAGGAAAAAGAGTAAATGTTTTCAACTCTAATAGCAGTATTTGACCTATCAGGACTTAAGAGATTTCATCAGTGAGAAAGAATACTGAATATAAAAGGAATATAAGTGAGCTTAGTAACAGAAGAAGGTTTATTTGGAAAAGAAACTAATTACAAAAGTGAACATGGAGTGTACACTGTGCAAAGATGGGGTTGGTGAATGTTGAGAGACATGTTGGGACCGGGGTCTGTAGTGGTACTTTGGAACCAGACCACACAGGTCTAATAGACCAGGTTAGACATCTTCCTCTTATTCCCTAAAACAATGAAGAAGTTTTCTTTGTGTCTTTTAAGGACCCTGGGGGCATGATTTTATTTGCACTGTGAAGGAATAACTTGGTCCGCACAGAGGAGAAAGACTGGCAGGCCAGCGGACAGTCTTTACTATTGTCTGCAACAGCCCTTGCCTAGGAAATTGGCTAACTTCTCTTTGTCAAATGCAAAGGAAATATTTCACTCTCAGTGTCACTGGAACACAGTGTTTGTCTTCCTCTCAATTCTGTCCTAGGGCTGCTTCCATTGTCATTCTACTCCCTCTCTCAAAGATTTCGCTTATGGCTTCATCTTCCCTTGATGTGCTGATGACTGTGAAAAATACATGCCCAGAAGACATGCCCTTCCCAAGCACTTCAAACACAATATGTTCCAAACTGAACCACACACTTTCCGTCTCAATGTCAATGCTTTCCCTGACTTTGCTGTGTTCCAATGACTTCATTGTTCACATAAGGCAGAATCATTCTTGAAACCACTCACCCCACATCTCATCAGTAACCTTCACCATCCACTCCACTCCCTAATTCTCCCTCACGACCTCCCATTTCCCCCAGTTGTCACTGTTGGCAACTTCTGGTCTGCCATCACCTTTCAGTTAACATGGTCGAGAGCAAACTGTGCTTTGCCATCATCCCTCTAGAGGCTGTTCTGCAAACAGTGGTCACGGGACTCCGTGGAGCACAGGGTCACAAGCTGTCCCCTGTTTACGGCATAGACAGCTTCCTCTGTGCAGAGCCTCAGCTTCCTAGCCTGTCAGAAGGGCCCTTCCTCTCCTCTGCAGCCACATCTCTTGCCATCCAAATCTACACAGTAGTCACACAGAAATCAATGACATTATGTTCCCACCAAACATGTTTTCTTTCAAATCTTTGGCCTTGACATAAACTATTCTTGTTGTTTATCACACCCTTTCAAAACTTCTCTCTAAGAAGGCTAAACTCAATTTCCAGGTATACACTGTCCTCAGGAGGGTTTTCCTAATGCTTAAAATGTTGGTTTTCCCCCATGTGACATTTGTGTTCTCAGTTACATTTATCTTCTAGAAGCCATAAGCCATAAGGCTTTAAAAGGTATGTCTGTATTATCCAGTGTTACATTAGCTCTGTTTTCATAAGTATATAACACATATAGCTGTACAACAAAGGATTATTCAGTTAATAAATAATTATTCTTATCATTTTCTGGTCAAAATAAACTTATTATAGATACAAAATTTTTAAAATATTCATAACCATTTCTAAGTACTGAACCAAGCAAATAATAAAAGTTCAGAAAACGTTTATTAAATTAAATACTTGTTTGCAAATTTAAAAATGGTAAAATACTGTTAATCATGCTTACTAAAGAAGTTATATAACATGTTATATAATATTTATGATTCATAACTTTTTCTGCAAACAGAATTTCTCTTAAGTTACCATATCTTCTTAATATAATGACAAAACAAACCGTTTCAAGAACTAAACTAAGAAAAATTATCTAATGGTTTCCAGATGTAAAGACTTTGATAGATAATAAAAGGATTTCAAAAATATCTAAAACCCATCATCAGTTTCAAAGCATAGGTATCTGAAAAATACATTTATCTTTACATAGCATACAGTTAATCTGTTTAAAGTAAGATCATTTAGAAATCTCTGAAATATGAAAATGTTATACAAATCTTATTTAACCAGAATCAACTAAGGTAGATTCACTAAAAGGATTTCACTCTAGTGCTTTTTGTACTAAGTTTACTGGCAAGTAAATATTTATGTAACTATATGAACATGACCGTATTTCCATCTTTCCTGTTAAATAGTCTTGACTCTGCTTTCAGCCTCGCCCTTGCCTCCTCTTTATTTTCACTTCCTTTCACTGCACTATTTCACGTCCGTTTCTTTTCTTAAATCTAGCCCAAGATTCGTCTTTTCCAGAAACTGCCTTTAAATATTTAAGATTCGCCATTTAAACTTTAACTTCCACTCTCTTCTCCTGTACCTCAGCGATGTACCTTTATACTCATTGCTACATAGCCGAAACAGATTTTCATTGTAGTGTACTGAATTTATTTTTGTGTACCTCTCTAATTAGCATATTATTGTTATGAGTTCTGGTTCATGTCTTATTACTACCTGTATTCGGTGTGTTCCATGCAGAAGGGTTTGATAAATGTTGAAAGAGAGAAGGAAGGAAAAAATGATTTTGATTTTTTAAATATAAGTGACCCATAATTAAGCTATTATAGAATTAATGTGTTGATGGAATGCAAAGGCAAAATGAATTTATCTTTTTCAATGCCCTTAGTACAATCAGGATGAATTTTATTATTTCTCAGTTTATGGGTCATTCTTTGTTATTTTTGATTTTGGATATGTTTTAGACACCCTCGTTAACCTAACCTAAACTGCAAAAGAGGCTCGGGGTAATCACTAGCTCCATCATCCAAGCACATCGTTGAAGTAAGGTCATTGTACAGCCTCACACATTCTAAGTCATTGTGTTCTAATGGACCCAATGCTATTTGGGGAGGTAAATGCTAAAAATTATAATACAATTGACCTCTAGGCAATGGGGTAAAGAAGTATTTACTATAACATAAAGTCGGTTTTACCATTTTCCTTGAAATTAAATTGCTGAAAATAACACAGCAACTAAATACAAAGAGATTTAAAACTAAATGGAAAACTGCTTATCATTGGTAAGTTGAAGAAAGAAGCAAACAGTATGAACTAGAAACTTACAAACATTTAACTTACTTTACTTATGTCTCTGGAGCCTGAAATATTTATTTAGTCAAAGGAATGTCTAAATATCCAGTTCAGAAAAATATTACATTCTCATTAGTTAAGTAGCTAAATAAAAAAGAAACAATATTCTTAGCTAGCATTTATTCAGGCTTGTTATGTGTTAGATATAGTTTTAAGAATTACATAGTGTTATATACAAATCAATGGCATCAAAAACCCCTAATATGTAGATAATCTAAAAACAGACTTACAGTTACACAGATAGTTAGTGGCCAAGCTGAGACAAATCCAAACCCTCTTAATTCCTGAACCCTGAAGCTGTAATTGCTAGACCCTTCTATTTAGACTATTTTACATATAGCACAATAAGAAAATGAATGGCTAGTAAAATTATGCTAAGCTGGCAAACCCGGTTTAAAGGTCGGTTGTGCTAACATACTTTCTTTACTTAAGTGATAATTGAATTTCTATTAAGTCAGGTTTTCATGTAGCAAAATTAACTTCACAATCTGTGGAGTGAAGTGAGTCTGTAAGGGCCCATTTTTAAAGCTATGCTTTTATTAAATATATATAAGTAATATTTATAAGCAACCAAGCAATGGATTTACGCAATGGCAAGGAAAAGAAAACTCAAGGACCTTACAACACACATTGAAAGAAACCAGAGGAGGAGAAGTCATAAACTTTGGGAATATGTCAATGAAAAAAGTACAGACTGCAGACATTATCAGTCACTCAGTTTGCAAGATACCATAGAGCCTCTACAGCAGCCTCTAGGTTTATTGAAAGCACTATGTTGGAAACACTGTAACATGAAAGTAGTGGTGAAGGGTGTCATAACTAAGTAGCCACACCAAGAGTAACACTCCTTTGCTTAAAATGTTCAGATGAGGGAGCTGGCACCCATGCTCTAGAACTTTGCGGAAGGACCAAGGGAAAATTAGAACATGTCAAAAGTCGTCATACTGTAACAAAGATGAGTAATACTGGAAAATGATAGTAAACATAATGTATAATGATGAATAATTGATTTAAAAATTAATTAAGACACACACATACACACTTAAAAACACTTTCATAAAGGCTAGTAATTACATTTTTGAATTACGCATTAATAGCTGGCACATAAACATAACTAAATTCTTTACCAGTTAGTAATTCTGTATTTGAAAATGGATTGAATTAATTAAAATCAGAATTTTTAAATTAGCTGTGCAGTTTTTGCAGGAATACTAAAGAAAGTAAGTGAAACCTTGAAATTAAATGGCTATGGATGACCGAATCATGCAGTTGAAAACTCCTACCTATGAGTTACAGAGCAAAGATGATAATGAGAGTCCCTCCTGCTTTTGAATGGGCTGCTTAACCAATACAACAGCACTAGAACCTGGGTGGTTGTGGGTCACATTCTAGTGTGCAGAGACAGTCTGGAGCGTAAAATCCGATCCTTCTGCAACCTTGTAGTATTTCCTGTTATACGATCTTCTAAATTTAATCATTGTATTTCTTTCTATTCCACTATCTTAATTAAGTCCTTTATCGCCAAGCTCTTAAACTACAAGTTCCTCTTTATCTAGTTACCACCTTGTTTCCAGAGTGATTATTCTAAAAATCGTTTAAGTGTGTGTGGGGGGGGTGGGGGTGGGGGTGGGAGGAGGTAGGGGATGGTAATGAGTGGGCATCAAGAAATACAAATTTCCACTTATAAAGTAAACCTGGGGATGTAAAGTACAGCATGATGACTACAATCAATAATATTGTATTGCATATTTCAAAGTTGCTAATGTTACTGTAGATAGTTAACTAATTATTAATAAGAAAGGGAGCACTGTCTAATTCCCTTAGCTCTCTTTCTTATTAATAACTAGTAACTACTTATAACACTAAGAGAGTAGATCTGAAAAGTTCTCATCACAAGAAAATAAATTAGTAACTGTAGAGTGACAGACAGTAACTAGGCTTAGCGTGGTGATAATTTCACAAAATATACAACTATTGAATCATTAGTTTGTACACTTTAAACCAATGTAATGTTATATGTCAATGATAGTTCAACTATAAATATATAAATAAAAAGAAATAAAAATTCTTTAACATTTTTACATTGCCCTCAGTACAAATCCTAACTCCATAGGTATGGCAACATTCTTAAATAATATAAATTTTAAAAACTATATTTCTGTAGCCTTGGATCCACAAAGAGCAAATTTATCATGAGTTAATAAGATAGATCAACCTCCAATTGTCCATGAAAGTGAGACCATATGTTGGTGTGTAGATATTTGTAGGAATGAAGGGAAAAGAAAAAGATGGAAACAATCATTACATAAAATGCCTGAAATGGGTGTTGTCTCCCTTCCTGTACTCCCTTTGTCTTTCATTTTGCGGACTATAATTTACAAATGCCCATTTTGTTTGTTTGCTTGTTTTAATAGTAGGAAAGTCCTAATGCATTTTGAACTGAAAAAAGCATCTTTAGCCTGTGCTGACATCCTCTGGATAGATGATTCCTTCTATTCATAAGGAAACTAGCCACATGCCATCAAACGGTTTCCTCTTTCAATAACAGATGATAATAAGTTTTATGACTCTAAAAAGACCTTAAAATGCGCTAGTTCAAACCCCTTTTTAAATGCGAGAAAAAATACTGAGGAGTTAAACAACTTTGAAATTCTAAGTCAGTAAAGGATTTGGGGAAAAGTAATCACTAGCTATTTATCCCTATAGTTAATGTCTTCAAAAGTATCAGTAATTTAGATGAAACTGTCAATTCGATATATTCTAGATGCAGTAGGGGCTAAATTGAATGTCTGCTTGAATTATATTCAATTATATTGATGTTTCATTAATCTGTGCTGCAATGAACATAACAAAATCTTTCCCAAACTTGAACTTTTCTCACATGTTGTTAAAAGACTCCAGTTTAATTACCTTTAATTTAAAGTTAGAGTTTAGAACTGCTGCTCATGATTGCACATTTATTTCACTTGCATTAAAGAAATATGATTCCTTGAGTCATTTATATAGATATCTGTAAATCATGAATGGTGCTTTTTTTTGATATTTGGAACTAATTATTTTCATGAATGCAAATGTCCTCAATATAAAAAGCAAGTTTCGAAATGAAATGAATGGTACCAGAAAATGTTTTACAATTGCTTGCATAATCCGTGTGTCTTTCAGTATCTACTGCCATTTAAAATTGTGTACTGATGCAAGTGACAACATAGTGAGTTTTGGCATGATGTATTAGATAATATAATTTTATTTTGCTTCATTTTATTTCAGAGAAGTATATCTGAATAGACACATAAATACAAATGTAACTCCATCGTAACATATAACTTATTTATCTTTTTGTTTTGCCAGCCTACCAGAGTACCATTAGAATTGTTGCTGAGCGAGGAGCACTATAAAAGCTGATAATCAGTAATTATAATACCCATTCCAAAGTGCTGTTGCATTCAGTAAGGTATTACATATAAAGGGCTTGACACGATGCTGGATACATAGTGTATACTCATCAAATGGTAATTATTATTTTTCTTTACCAATAGAAAACAAATATTATTGATGTGAGTCAATAGGATATTTTATAAAAAGAGAAGCTAAAATTGCCTACTTTGTCTCTTTACATTATCCTCCCTCCCAAAAAAGAGATGCATGAAAAAAGAAAAAAATATCAGTCAATTATGGAGAATATAAGAAATTAAGTTTTTTTATAATAAGTGAAAAAATATCTCCTAATGGCTTACTTTATTGTTATAAATTTCTTGAGAATAATTGGTTGGTGCTTAAAAAGTCCCTACTGATATTCTCATCATTAAACAAGATACAAATCAACTCTCTTATACATTGAGCTAGTTACTATATGAGCTAGAAGATAGAATCTTCATTCTGGGAATTTGAAAAGCTAGTTGACAAATAAAATAATGTATATAAATGATAATTAATGTGAAAATGAACTATGACATTAAGTGTTCTAACTGTATTGTCAGCCTGTCTTTTTGACTGTCAGCCACCATTCTACCACAAAAGCAGAGGGGTGCCGCCAGTTCTCACTTAGTGCCAGTTCAATCTTGGCTAGAAAAAGATATTGTGTGCCAAGAAATGGGTTGAGGAAAACGTAGCAGACTTGGTGGAACCAAACTTTGATTTGGTGCCTTGCTCCCCTTCCAGAATTTAAAAGCATGGCAACTGTCATATGGGCAAATATCCTGACGTAGTTTGAACCGTGAGGCAGAGCGAGGCATTAGTGAGATGTGCCATCTCTTATATAATGTAAGGATCTCGCTTAGTTGGAATTTCGTGCTTCCTATACTTACAATTCCTCAAAACATCATTGGCAACAAGACCAGTGATTAAAAATTTGCCAGCATCTTTGTAATTATATGGACTTCGGTCTGCAGCTATGAGGAACCTACAGTTTGAGGTTGTACCCCAAGAGTAAGGCAAATAATTTCTAATAGAAAAAACTAGAAATTAGTACAGTATTAAATGTCTTTTAAATTACATTTTTTAATCAGGTAAATAATAAAGAAATGGAAAATAGAAATATTTTAACACAATTACTCCTTTATACTTATGAAATAATGATCACATAAGCATTGAAATATTGAAATAACAATTCCATATATTTTCTAAATGTGTGTACAGATATAGATACATGTTTACAAATAGATATCATTTAGATATTGCTTTGATTTATACATAGATGATAAATACATAAATAGATAAAAAATTATTTGGGATAGAAAATTTTAAGAAATAGCTTCAAGCAGTGCATTATCTTTGAAATAGGTGTCTAAATAATTTACTTGTGAAATCAGCATGGTCTGTGATTACCATCTAGTGGCCATGTCCTTGAACTGCAAAAATCCTGTGCTAATGGAGAGTTTAAGGGGGCTTGTTTAGCAGCATCAACCCATTTTATTGATGCATATGTCACATATATTAATTATTATATAACATAATCAACCACAAACATGTATCTTGTAAAAAATTTTGCATAAGCTGGTGGTTTTTGCATGAAAGTGATTTGAATAGGCTGATTGGGAAAGACTTTAGTTTTCATATATGGCAAAATCAAAACTGGCTGAGGGGAAAACAGTATGTTCAAATTGACTTAAATTACAGCTAATAATAGGGCATACAAATAGAAAACAAGTCCTGTGCAAAGTTTGGCAATATAGTTTCCAACGTTAAAATTTACAAGTTTGACTAGATGAGAAATAAATTGGTGTTAAGATTTGAAGGTCAGATTGAATATTATTAATTTGTGATAAGGAATAAGGGCAATACATTTTTACATGATACAAGAGTACAAAAATGTGGACAGTGGGTACATCGTCATGGGAGAAAATACATTGGGAACTGCTTGCAATAATTTATGAGATACGAGTACTTACATTTGAATAATTGTTGGGAAAATGCCAAAAAAACAGGGGGCTTAGTTTCTAAGCTTTGTCAAGAAAGTGGTATAAAAGTACTAATTAAATTTGGTGGAAAAGATAAACGAAAGGCCTCTCTCAGGTTTTGAGTATGAAGAACTAAGAAATAATGGTGATATTTTTTAAAGTATTAGCAAAATTAAGAATAATTATTACAGATACTTGTAATAGGATATAAATCTCATAAGAATTGGACAGAATCCTAAAGAGTTATTCTATATTATATCATGTAATTTTCTCAACCATTTCTCCATTTTTTAGGCAGGAAGCAATCAGGTCCAAATAAATTATATCATTGTCCAAAGACATTGGGACTAATGCATGGCATCATTGGCATTTGAGCCCATACCCACGTAATTCTAAAACTATGTCCTCTTTCCTCTTCTCTATGATATTTTTCAATTGTTTAGTGCCTTGACAAAGATTTTTTTAACTAAGTTAATGTGAAAGTTCTGCAGTAGACCCATCTCTCTATTAAAAAATTATATAAAACTATGCAATTAGAGTTTAGAAATTGTGAAGTTTACAAGTTTGACTTGTATTCTATATATATAAGATATATTTGTCTGAAATAGAAACCTAAAAAGGATCAAAGTTAAAAATATAGAAAATCCATATTTATATGTAATAATCCTTTTTAAAAATTATACCGTTGTAGTAACTGAAGGACAGTTTGCTAGTGTTCAGTGCATGGTAAAGATGTGACCCCCTGGTCTACGATCAAACAGTCGTACTACATTGAACCACCCTGCCTTACACTCAGCGGAGAGACAGACAGTGAGCTGAGTGGGAGATTACGTAGTGGTCTCACTCAGGTCCCATGCACGCCTCTTTCTGATTCTTCGTGTTCATTGGTTGGTAACCATGCTTTTTATTTTACTACTTATTTTGGAGTTAAGATAGGTAAACTCCCAAAAATATCTTAATAGTCTCAGCTAGTCTATAATTACTAATAGTTAGACATATATTAATATTTATTAAGGGCATAATTATCATTATCCCTTGATTTTAAAAAGTGTCCTAGTTGGTTCAGTAAATTACATTGTCAGCCCTGGTCAATGTGGGTCAGTTGGTCGGAGTATCATCCCTTAAACCAAAAGTTTGCATGTTCCATTCCCAGTCAGGCCACATGCCTAGAGTATGGGCAGCGATCATTGTTTTCCCTCGTACCTCAGTGTTTCTCTCCCTCTCTCCTTCTCTCTCTATCTATCTGCCTCTATCTCTATCTTGATCTCTACCCATCTCTCTCTAAAAGCAATGAAAAAAATATCATCTGGTGAGGAAAAAAGATTACAATGTCACTATAGACCAGAAGTTCTTAGAGACATGGTGGTTTGGTAGAACTTATGGACTCTTTTTAGAACAATGCTCTAAAATGTGTAACATTAAATACACAAAATTACAAAGGGAATCAAACATTAAAATAGAGTTATCAAAATATTTTAAAATCAAATTTGTGATGTAGTAATTATTGTACTCCTTAACTAAGCCATTAAACACCAGTGTCTAGTGATGCACTTAGCAACTGCTATAATTTAAAGAAGAGGTGGTCAAAGAATGTTTTAACATGGTTGTATCAACTGTAATGTGAGGTAAAAATATTTTCAATTTCTATCAATTAAGAAATTGAAAATCCTACTCCTGCTGTAGTTCACGGCCTACATTCATTCTTGAAGGAAATGCTAATTTTCAGTTCTTTAAAAATTAACGTGTATTTTCTTCTAACCCCCAACTCACACACCCACCTAGTTAAGAGCCACCAGATACACTGCACAGCTGGCATCTATGTCTTCTCCATCACTAGAAATGAGCTCCTTAAGCTCACAAATTATATTTTTTCTTGTATCTTTAGTAACAAATATAAAGCATAACACGTTGTACATGCTAATAAATGGACATGTGCAGGTATAAATAATAAAGTCAATGAAAAACATTGAGACTGTGAAAAATTAATTGGGAGAATTACATAATAGCAATATAGTATAGAAAATTTTCCAGATGCAGGCTTTACCTCGTCATGTGATATATAATAATATCAAAGCAAAGAAGAACTTTAAGTAAACTGATACTTGTACTAGAGTGCAGTTTTGGGGATAGTTATGGTTTTTTGATGTCCTGGGTGAGTTAAAAGATGACAGGGGCCGACTCAATGCAAAAAATAACATCTTGCTAATCCACCGTGTTGTGAGATTGAGGTTATTGAAGCTAGGTCAAAGGACCATTCTGAAAAAGGGAAGACTCATTTTCTATTTCTTACCTCTTCCAACTTCCAGTCCTACCCCAGACTCGGAAGTATACTCTTCAGGGTTTAGGCAATATTATCAGAGAAGTCACTCTGCCTCTTTGATGCTTGTTCTTTATTGGGTTGTCTTTGTTCTAGAGATCTCTTCACATCTCCTTCTTGGGAGCTCTTAGCAGCTCTACCTCTTGCTGCTTTGGCACCTCTACCAAGTCGGCTGTCGATGGATTAAAATTATAAGATATGTGAAGAATGCATTTGTTTCCCACCTACGAATATAGGGCAATCACGCATATTATATGAAGGAAAAACCTGAACTAAATTTCTAACAAGAAAGCATTTAAGCATCCTTTAATATTGCAGGGTGTCAGCAGAAGTACATCCCAATTCTGCCTGGACAAGCCCTTTTAAATACTCTAGCTCCCCACAAGGTCAGCTGCATGTGCCCAGTTTGTCAACAATGATGATCTGAGAAAACACTGTCCAAATGATGTGGGTGCAGGGAGAGGGCAGGAGATCACAGCGCATAATGGAAGGAGAACCCAGTGGGCAAAACAGATTAGGTGCTCCCTAGATGCTCAAGGTGTTTACCAATAAAACATATTCCTTTGTAATGAATATCCTCAGCAGTCCTTGAGTAGATAAAATATTTTGTTGATAACTGTATTAGTAATTTGCATTTACACTGTTAATACCAGGAAAACAAGCTATTTGAGGTAGTAACTTGTGATAGAAAGAAGATAAAATGAAGTGATATGATTGGTAGTGATCGAGGGAAGCAACTCTGGATAAGATGGGGTGTAGGTGGGCAATTTTGAATAAGTGACATTAGAAATAAGACTTGAATGATGAGGAAAAGCCAGCTTTTTAAACAGCTGGAAAAGGAGCATTCCAGGAAGAGAGCTAGCAGATATACAGCGTCCAGGACTGGGAGAAGTGTTGTATGTTTGTGGAATAGAATGCATGTCAGAGCAGACGAAACATGTTTTATAAGTGGGAGAGTCTTAGTGGTGCACGAAGCTGAATCATATAGGGTGTCCTAAGCTTTGGTAGGCACGTTAGATTTTATATTATGTGTAATTAATTAATTCACTAAATGTCTTTAAATAAAACATGCATGATATGAGTTACATTTTGAAAAGCCTGTTTTGGATCTTTGTGGAGAATGGATAGTAGAAGGACAAGAGGAAGCGCTGGGGAACAAGGCGGGGATGCCTTTGTCATTGCCAAGAGACAGCGAAGGGGCTGGGGACAAGGGAGTGCCTTTTTCTGAGAGAGGAAGAGGAAATTGATTCTAGCAAGTGGAGGAAGCTTCCAGAGTTCTCTTTTGAAATGGGCAGCCTTTTCTGATGAGGTTAGGTATTTGCTTCCCTTTCCTAAATAAACCTTTGGTCAGAGCCAATACAACACCTCTTTCCAAGGAGACGCCTTACGTAGTTGTTGAAACCAGGTTCTGAAGCAGACTACTGGCATCTAAACTCTGGCTCGGCCTGCTGGTAGCTGTGTAACCTTGAACATGTACTTGAATTCTCTGTGCCTCAGTATCCTCCAATAAAAGAGAGGATACTAATTATATTCTCTCTAATAGAGTTTTTAAAGATTAAATAATAAATTAATGTAAAGGCCTTGTAATAGGGCTGGACACATAGAAAGTGAATGGTACCCATTAGTTTTCTTATGACTATTCCTAAACTGCAGTGTTTTCTTTTAAAATCCATTGTCTTTTAGAATACATATTCATTATATATAATTAATAGACTTTTTTTCTGTATGCCATGCTTGCAAAGAGCTTTCTCCACTTATTAAAGGGGACAATCACTGCTTAAGTGAATAAACGAAGACAGAACGAGAAACCAAGCATTAGTGGGAGGCTATAATTAGACAGTTGAATTGTGACAGCTTAGTTCTTTATGGAATCCCTATTAATATCATTTGAAGGTCATGCAGTGAACTCAAGAACACTAAAAGCAGGACCCCTGACCTGGACATGTTGGAAGCCAAGTTGTCGTTGAAGACTCTGATCTTAAAATGATACTGTCTTTTTTTCTCAGTAAATGTAAGGTTATTTTAAAGAGTATTCTTTTGTATTATTTTCCTTCTATTTTTATTTATTTAGTAAATCAACTATCACTCTAAATGTGAAATCAGAATTATTAATAGAACTAACATTTTTAAAATACAAAAAAAGATATATAACCAATGTATTACTAAAAATACTGAGTTCCTAAAGCATTAACTAAATGAAACAAAATCATTTCCTTAAGAACATGAAAACATTACAAAAGGATTACTAAACAAGGCATCTCTGAATTTTAACAGATCCAGACCTGCTGAATGGGCCTTTTAACATTTGCATTATTTGGTATTTTTCTAAAAAACATAATAAGAATATTGATGCTATACTGTTTATACTCCACAAAGCTGGGAGGCTTTGTGAATTATTTTACCCATGAAACCACAAAACACAATCATATATTTAAAAACAGATTTTATGGGTGAGAACATAGAGTGTTTAGGTAACTGCATTGATAGAAATATTGGTTTCAGAACAAGAGAGTAAAACTGCATTTATGTAGTTGGGTTGAACTCGTTCTGGACATCACAGGTGTCAGGATGGTTGTTAGTACAAGGAGACTGAGAAGGATGATAAAGTCTACAATAATCATGTTTAGCATGAGAAACTGAAGAACTATTACCTTCAAACATTTAGAGGGTTGTTATATAGAAGAAAGGACTTATTTTTTCAGCTTTGGATGAAAATTATAGGAAGGCACAACAAGTTTTATTAAGCATAAATAATTACTCAAAAATCATCAGAATGATTAAACTACAGAAATTCTCAAGTTCTCCCCCACCTCCTTGGTCATACTATCTATTCTAGGAAAAGACTATGTTACAAGGATGTCTAGTTACAAAAGAGAATATTTGCTCAAATTTTTGAAGTGATTTTTTTATTCATGTCTCAAAATTCACAAATAATCTCATAATCTTACATGTTGAAAATTACATATAAATCCTGATCTAAGCAATTTCTCACAAAGTTTAACTATGAGGTGTTTCTGCATTCTGAAAATTGTCTTGTTGCAAGCTCAGAGTATATAGGTGGTACATTAGTTCATTGAGAGATTGATCTTATTTAATTCCCCGCAAAATCATCAGTGTGATATAATCTAAGGACTCTTTGAAAAATTATGTGTTCTGACTCTCTTTCTAAGGAAGGAGGATGTGTGGTCATTGGTCACAACAATGGAGTGATCATGGAAAACCAAACATTAAAAAAAGTTTTTATTCATTTTAATGCTACATCTTATTGATTCATAGCAGGTATGTCACAAAGGGAAAAACAAGGACAAACTGACAGCCTTTAATCTTTTAACAAATGACCATAATTGTAACTCAATGAAGTAAACATACTTCACTCTCTTTTTTATTACAGGCATAATAACATAGGATCAAAATAAGGAATTATATTAGTAAGACTGATTCATTTACTTATTCATAGGTTTAATAGGTAGAGTTAGAGCTTGTTTAATTTTCATTTCATTCAAATTTATATTTGTCCTTCCACAAATTCATTTTGCTGAGTGGATTTATTTTTCCCGGTCAAGCTGACAAAAGAACTCCTTGGCGCATTAGAATTTTAAATGGTATCAAGTCAAGTAAGTAAATAAAGATAATTAAAATGAATAGTTTATCATCATCTAAATGCAAACTAGTGCTACACATAGAAAACCAATGCCATCTTTCCCTATTATTTACTTCAGTTATTAATTATGTGAATATACATCATAATAAAGAATGAGAAATGTTGACGACAGTGCTTTGAATTGAAAAGACAAGTATGAGCTTTAGCATATGGATAGATATGAGAGTGTAAGAAGTATAAATATTGTTAAAATTCCAAAATTATTCCTAAAAAAGGGTATGGCCACTTTTTAAATAAACTTTATTTTTATAAGTTTTTAATTTATTTTATTTATTTATTTTTAGAGAGGGGAAGGGAGGGAGAAATAGAGGGAGAGAAATATCAATGCATGGTTACCTCTCAAGAGGCCCCTACTGGGGACCTGGCCTGCGACCCAGGCATGTGCCCTGGAATGGGAATCAAACCAGCAACTGTTTGGTTTGCAGGCCGGCCCTCAGTCCACTGAACCACACCAGCTAGGGCAATGTAAGTTTTAGATGTGCAGAAATAATGCAAAGAAAGTACAGAGTTCTCATAAACCCAGAATACAGTTTCTCCTATTATTAACATCTTACATTTGCAGAATTCGTTTGTTACAATTAGGGAAACAATATTGATAGATGGTTATTAACAAAAGTCCATACTGTGTTAATAGTCTCTTAATTTTTACCTAATGCCTTTTTTTCTATTCCAATGTGCATTTTAGAATGCAACATTACGTATAGTTATTATATCTTCTTAGGCTCCTCTAGCTGTGGCTATTACTAACACTTCTCTTGTTATTGATGATCTTGACAGTTTTGAGAAGTACTGGTTAGGTATATTGTGAAATGCTCCTCTATTAAGATTTGTCTGCTGTTATGGATTTTGGGGGAGGAAGGCCACTGTGGTAAAGTGCCACTTCCATGATATCCTATCAAAGGTACAATAGCGCTGTGTCTTATCAGTGTTAATGTTGACCTTGATCATCTGACAAAGATCTTGCTAGTCAGGTTTCTCCACTGTAAAATTCTTATCTCCAGCCTGGCCCCCGCTTCATACTATAGTCTTTGGAATAAGGTCAATCTGCCAACACCTAAGCAATGTAGAACTACGTTTTACCTACTTGAGGGTGTGTGAGATATCTACATAAATTATTTGAAATTATTTTATTTATATGGAGTATTCATCTCTTTGAACTTATTTACTTAATCATTTAATTATATCAGTATGGTCTCAAGGACATTTACTTAATAAATTGTTATAATCTAATATTACCTTCTTTATTTTGTTCAAATTGTTTCAGCTTTGGCTATTTAGAAGTTTTTTCAGTTGGTTCTTGTATCCCTTTGAATTATCTCTATCATCATTTGTATTTGTTGTTGATTTTTGCTTGTTTCTTTCATTGGCTGGTTGGTTTGCTTTTCTATTAATTCATTCATTATTTCATTCATAGGCATTATTCTTTTATGGTAGTTTTAGGTGTGCACCAAAATTGACAGGAAGGAACAGAAACTTCTTACTCTAACAATCTCTGTCATTTAATTGATATATTCAGACCATTAATATTTAAAGGAAATGTTTATTTGTTTATCATATTTGTAACTTTTTTCTGTCAGTTTTTTTTTCCTTTTCCTTCTACCTTCTATAGTTTTAATTATTTTTATATAAGTCCATTTGCCCCTTAGATATGAATTCTACTTCTTTGTACATTTTTATTTGTTGTCCTAAAGTTCGACTTATTAATTTTTAAATTTATATCTACCTTAAATAACAGTATACTGATTTGTATGCAGTGCAGTATCCTTATAAGAAACTATTCCCACTTCCTCCCTTATTTCTCCTGATATGTCAGGTGTTTCAATTATTTATATGCTGTATTCACCCAATACATTATTTTTATTTTAAACTATTATATTTAAATTAAATTAAAATAAAAAATAAAATATTTTACCCCCATTTATTCCTATGCTGATGTTCTTTCTTTATATAAAACCAAGATTCTGAACAATATCATTTTCCTTCTCTCAGAACTTCTTTTAACATTTCTTGCTAGACAGGTCTGCTGGCAATGAAATCCCTCCATTTTTGTTTGTCTGAAAATGTCATTATTTCTTTTTTTTAATAAAATAATTTAATTTAACAGGGTATTGAATTATAAGTTGATGGTATTTTTTTAATACTTTTAACATTTCACTATACTCTATTCTTGCTTTCATGCTATTATTTTTAAAAATTTAACTGAGTGAATTGGAAGATATGATTGGCTTTATTAAGCCATTGATGAATGCAGGAGTATCCCATCTACCAGCCAGAACTCCCTGAGGAGTTGTGCAAAATGGGAGGTTTTTTATTGAGAGAAGGGCGGGGCAAGCTGTTAGCAAAAGAAAAGAAAGGATTATTTTAGACCACCACATCTTCTTTTGAGAAGGAAGAGAATGGCAGAAGTGTTTATTATGCAGATTGCCTTTTCTTTCTGTGGGGGATGAAGAGAACCTCAATGACAGATCACCTCACTGGAGTTTGCCAGAAAATTCCAGATTGCTTGATTAAGATCATTGATTTTGGGAGAGATCGAAACAGCAGTTAGGTAAGGTATTAAATCTAGGTTTGGTATGATGGGCTTTAGCACAACTGACGCCATCTTGGGACTGGTTTTCCCTTTAACAGTTAATTAATGGTGATGTTACTTAGTAAAAGTGATTCCATTTTGACCTGTTATTTCTTTTATTTATTTGTTTGTTTGTTTATTTATTTATTGTGTATTGATGTGTATTCACTCTGTGCTAAGTACTATAATGGATACTTTACAAGTAAATCTTACCCTCATCTTAAAACTATGGGAGATAAATTTTATTATTCCCACTTTATAAATTAAGAAAGACATTGAAATTTGTGCTTTTAACCACTATTTTGTTTCTCCAGTTAATTGGAAATTACCTATCCATTTTAGATATTTGGGATGGCAGAAAGATGTATGTTAAAGAGTTTAACTGAAGTCAAATGTTTAAATTAGATCACTATGCAATCAAAAATAGTCTCTCAGATTATTCAAGGATGTCTTGACCATCTGCCTTTAAAGCATACAGATAAAAGAGTAACCCTGATGATAAAAGTAGAATATTTTATTGTATTTTTACTCCTTGACATCTGTACTTATTATTAATATGAAACATCCCCTTCTCTGACTCTTTTAAACACTGAAGGCTGTAAAGTGGAATAAATTGCGTTGTTGTACAGCTGACAACCTTAACATAGAAATGACAAATGCAGCATAGATCTTTATTTGTTTTGTGTCATCACCAAATGCAGAGAAATCTTTTTGAACATTTAATAATATGCTATTCAATTTCCTATCTATGTTCTGTAAAATAGGGTGTTTTAAACTTTGTTCTAATTTTAAAAAACTATTTGACTGTAATCTATAATTATAATAATCAAAGTTGCTTTCCCGTAAGTAAATCATTTAAAAAGTACAGAGTAGATACCAGGAAAATACAACAATCTGTTGTCTTTCATGTCTACAATTTGTTGAGCCAAATACTCTAAATTAAGAGCTTGGAGAACATTTTTGCTGGTATGTGAAATAATTAGCTGTGAAAATCATGGTCCAAGACCCTTTTAAGATTTAGATTTTAAGTGCTTTCTCTTCTACTTGTCAAGTCTTGACATTTTATCATTTGCTATTTAAGAAGGGAAGATTAACCTCCCCCCACAAATACCATAGACAAATTATATTTATGCTAAATAATCAATACTATTAAAAGCAAGCTGGTTTGGATAGTCAAAGCATTTGACTCTTCTGCCCCAAAAGATGTTTGCTCACCCATATAAGAACAGATCTCTATATTCAGATAAAATACTTAGTTTAAGTAATCTTTAAAGTGAAATTTTCCAGTGGAAAAAGTATTACCACTCATTCTAGGTCTTAGGCACCCTATATTCAATATGTTCCAAACTCGACTCACCTCTGCCGCCTTTCTTTCCCCCTACAATACTTAAATTAATAAAGTAAAAAGACTTCATGGAAAGTAATATTGCATACTTTACTTGTTTATTGTATATTTTCAATATCACAGTTTTAGAATTCAAGCTGTGTAAGCTCCTGGGGGTCATGAATGTTTCTCTGCCTTAGCCACTAATAAATCTCAAGTACCTAGAATAGTGCCAGGCACATAGTAGATGCTAATTCAATTAATATTGGTTCAACGAATGTGTGTCTCCTTCTACCAAAAGATAAGTCCCTCAGGGCTGCAAATTTGTCTGGCTGACAATTATATTTCTAGGTCAGAGCAGACATTTAGTAAATAATGTTTGATGGATCAGATGAAAGGTGCATTGAATAAAATTATGCCAGCATTAAAATAATGGTAGTGGTAGTGGAGGAAAACATGGTAGAAATACCTTCTGTTCTCTATCTCTATGTAATGTACCCATTTACCAATTATACATTTTATAGAAACTTGCTTGTTAAATTGTGGTATGCCTGAAAATAAACATTTGTTAAATTTTTTGATGACTTACAATGGCTGCATTACCTTTTGATCTAATTTTCCTGGATTAAATTAGCTTAAAACACAAATTCAGCTATCAAGACAGACAGGCTTAAAAATATTGTTTGAGGCTTTCAAGTATGATGTTTGCATATTCAATTGTATTCACAATTTGGAACCATTTCCTTCAGATAAAAATTTTAAATTACCACTATAAAATTGTAACAATGCTAAAAGCAGAAAAATCTTATTGAAGGTAATATTGAGGTCTCATCTACATTTGTATGCATATAGCTGATGCAATGATGATTATAGTTATTATGAAAATGGTAATAACTATAGTCGAACTGAACACATGTTTATACGTACAGTAACATGTTAGGACTTTGAAGCCAATGACTGAGCCATGCTGTCATCTGATCGCATTTTCATTATAAGCTAATCCTGTATTCTCAGCTGTAATTCTGGGTCTAGGCCTATTACACTGTTTATTTTGTTAGTAGATATATAAAAGCACCTGGGAAAGAACTGACACTTGCTTTAATTTTTTTTTGTCACTATCACACTTATGATAAAAGATCTCTGCATTTTCTCTCTAATCCTCATTTCATCCTGTGTTATGTGTTTCCCTTTGGACATAGCACAGGAAGCTCAGATTAATAAGAAAATACAGTCACATTTTAAAACAATGTTGATTCCGAAGAGCAACTGAGGATGCTATGTTTTTTCCCTTGAAGAACCGATAGGGTGGAATTCTGGAGGCACCATATGATGTCCTTCTGAAGGAATTTCAGGGGGTCAGGAAGCCCAGACTTAATACCCACAGAAAACCGCAAGAGTGCGCATCTCCATCACCAGGGGGCCAGGTGATTCTTGAAGGTTAATATAATCTGTTTCTTTGACATGATCGTTCTTTGCTTTTAAATTTTCATAGAAATGCTGTATACTTCTACACTAAGTTTTCTTTATTGTTTTTTATCTTTCCCTTTAGGATTCACAAAGAGAATACTTTGAAATGGGGATACATCTCAGAAAAAGTGTCATTTTTGTAACATGCTGACCTTCTGACTATTTCTACGAGGTATGCTGCCGCACAGCAATCAGGGAGCTGAGGGCTTTGCTGCTGAGTCGGCATGGCTTCACTGTGGTGGATGAAAGTAAAACTGATAGTAATTCCGAGGGTCAGTAGCACAACTCTTCCACATCATATGCTCAAATGGAAATACGGCACGTCACCTGGGCTATGGCTACTGCTGAGCTCTTAACCCTATGTAAGATCGGTGAGGCTTTTGCCAGGCCCCCTCAGTCAATTATACTTAACTAAAAAAGTTGATAATGTTATCCTTCGTTCACAAGAGAATAGTTAGCTACTGGTCTTTCTGATTAGTTACTAACAGAAAGTTCTGTTTACTGACATTTTTCATTATAATGTTAATGAAATTTATGAAGTAACAATATAGAAAAAAACCAGAATTAAAGCATTGTTTTTCTTTCTTTTTTCAACTACCCAGACATGTATGTCTTCGATGTAAACTGGGAGGCATCTTCAGAAATTCTTCACAAACACCCAAGAAATCATAAAATGAGGGTCATATGACCTTTGCCTATGCAAATAAATGATGTTTAAATAGTTTCAGAGATTGGAACAGGAAGCAAGAGATATCAGGAGAACTCTCAAATCGTGTGTTCCTTGTATTACATGCATATAGTCATTGAAAATAAAATAGTATTATTGTATCATGGGTGTGATAGCAGTCTTCTGTGTGTGTGCAAGTAAGTCCCAAAGAGAAATATGTGTAATGAAAGTAACCATTACTACAGGACGAAATTTGATCTGCAAGTGTGTGGGTAATGTAGCTGAATTATCAGGAACAAATGATCTTTAATCTGAGACTCTGAGCATCAAGCCACTCAAATGCTTTGTCTCTTTTACGCTCAAAATAAAAACCAGAGCACTACGCGGTTACTTACCAGGACCGAGTCTTCCTCTGGCTTTCTCACCTTTGCTGCTCTGCCCACCAATACTGCCTCACAGTTCGTCTTTAACTATTTTCACTGATCGGCACAGCCACCTTGTAGAGATGTGTGAGGTTCATTGAAATGATACATGGAAAATCATTCCATGCTCTCAGGAGTTGAGGTTGTAACACAAATACAGAGGATAAATTTACAATCTCAGGGTTTCAGCGATGTCAGTCAAGTTTACGCCAGATAAAAGATAGTGACGTCAATTTCTGAGGCAAGCTGAGTGAGGTCACGATTAAACTTGTAACATAAGCCTGGCCATTGGTTTAGCAGTGGTGACTGCATGGATATCCCCAAAACATGGTCCTATGATATATTTATAAATATTTGAATTTGTTTAAAATTTTTAAATCTAGATATTTTATATTGTAAACCAGAGTTTGTTGAAACATTTTAAGATCTAAAAATAAGAGCTGAACTCCTTTATATGTCCTTTCTGCCTGCTTTTGCACATCTGTGTTTTCAACCCTACTTCTGATACTATGTTTACAAAGTCTGTAAACGGGATGGACTGGAGGTTTCAGTGATCAATAGCAGCGCGAGACTTATGTTATTTCCTTGTTTCCATGCCTCTGGTTCTATTTTGCTCGTTTGTTTGGTTTGTTCATTAGGTTCCTCGTATAGGTGAGATCATATGGTATTTGTTTCTCACTGCCTGGCTTATTGCACTTAGCATAATACTCTCCAGTTCCATCCAGAGGGAAGAGGGATGGGGGGAAAAGAAGGGGAAGGGTCTAATCAACTAACAGGTATAAAGGACTCATGGACATGGACAACAGGGTGGGGATTGACTGTGGCAGGGCAGGGAAGAGCAACGGGAAAATTGGGACAACTGTAATAGAACAACATTAAAAAAAAAGACTTGTTAATAATGTCACATTTAAGAATTTAAACAGAATGTGAAGAACAAGACACTTCTGTTCACTTAACAAAAGATTTTATATTCTGACACTAACTAATCAGTATGTTTTGAAAGTATACAAAAATGCAGAACTTATGCAGATTTTTTCTTTTTTTATTGACAAAATATCTGTATTGTATACCATTTTTTGTCATTTTTTCTTAGTAAATAATATGACCATTATTATACCTGTGTAACCTGTGTATTTTGTGTACACCTTTTTTTTTCAATAGTTGTTCAACTACAGTTTTGTCCATTTTTCCTCCACCACTCCCTCATACCCTCACCCTTGACCCCATCCCTCCTTGCCTTTGTCCATGAGTCCCCCATATGTGTTCCTTCACCACTCTTCCCTGTTCCCCCCCCATTTCCCCCTCCCCCTTCACCTCTGTTCACTGTCAGTTTGTTCTTCACTTCAATGTCTCCAGTTACATTTAACTTGCTTGTTTGTTCTGTTGATAAGTCTCCACTTGTAGGTGAAATCACATGGTATTTGTCTTTTACCACCTGGCTTATTTCACTTAGCATGATGCTCTCCAGATCCATCCATGCTGTCGTGAATGGTAGGAGCTCCTTCTTTCTTTCTGCTGTGTAGTATTCCATTGTGTAAATGTACCATCGTCTTTTGATCCACTCACTTACTGATGGGCACCTAGGTTGCTTCCAACACTTGACTATTGTAAATTGTGCCACTGTGAACATTGGGGTATATAGGTTCTTTTGAATTGGTGTTTCCAGATTTTTAGGGTATAACCCCAGCAGTGGAATTGCTGGATCAAAAGGCAGTTACATTTTTAGTCTTCTGAGGAAATTCCAAACTGTTTTCCACAGTGGCTGCACCAGTCTGCATTCCCACCCACAGTGCACTAGGGTTCCCTTTTCTCCACAGCCTTGCCAGCACTTGATTATTTGTTGATTTGGTTATGATGGCCATTCTGTCTGGTGTGAAGTGGTATCTCATTGTGGTTTCAATTTGCATCCCTCTGACAGCTAGTGATGTTGAACATCCTTTCATATGTCTCTGGGCCCTGTGTATGTCCTCCTTGGAGAAGTGTCTGTTCAGGTACTTTGCCCATTTCTTAATTGGGTTGTTTGTCTTCCTGGAGTGGAGTTGTGTGAGTTTTTTATATATTTTGGAGGTCAAACCCTTGTCTGATGTATCATTGGCAAATATATTTCCCTATACGGTTGGTTCCCTTTTCATGTCACTGTTGTTTTCTTTAGCCATGAAGAAGCTTTTTAATTTGATGAAGTCCCATTTGTTTATTCTTTCCTTTATGTCCCTTGCTCTAGGGGACATATCGGTGAAAATACTGTGGCATGGAATATCTGAGATTTTCCTGCCTATGTTCTCCTCTAGGACTTTTATAGTTTTGCGACTTATATTTAAGCCTTTTATCCATCTTGAGTTAATTTTTGTGTATAGTATAAGTTGGTGGTCGAGTTTCATTTTTTTGCATGTAGCTGTCCAGATGTCCCAACACCATTTGTTAAAGAGGCTATTTTTACTCCATTTTATGCTTTTGCCTCCTTTGTCAAATGTTAATTGACCATAGAGATATGGGTTTATTTCTGGGCTCTCTATTCTGTTCCATTGATCTATGTGTCTGTTCTTATGCCAGTACCAGACTGTTTTGATTATAGTAGCTTTGTAGTATAGTTTGATATCAGGTATTGCGATCCTTCCTACTTTGTTCTTCTTTCTCAAAATTGCTGCAGCTATTCAAGGTCATCTATGGTATATAAATTTTGGGGTTGTTTGTTTTATATCTGTGAAATATGTCATTTGTATTTTAATAGGCATTGAGTTCAATCTACAAATTACTTTGGGTAGTATGGACATTTTGATGATGTTAATTCTTCTGATCCATGAACATAGTGTATGCTTCCATTTATTTGTGTCTTCCTTAATTTCTTCCTTCAATATTCTGTAGTTTGCTGAGTACAGGTCAACTCCTTGGTAAAGTTTATTCCTAGGTACTTTTTTCTGTTGTTGTTGCTATAGTGAATGGGATTTTCCCCCCTGATTTCTGATTCTGATATTTCATTGTTGGTGTACAAAAATGCCTTTGATTTCTGAATATTGACTTTGTATCCCACTGTTTAACCAAATTTACTTATTGGGTCAAGTTGTTTTTTTGGTGGAGCTTATGAGATTTTTCTATGTACACAATCATATCATCTGCAAACAATGACAGTTTTACTTCCTCCTTCCCTATTTAGATGCATTTTATTTCTTTTTCTTGTCTGGATGCTGTGGCTAGGACCTCCAATACTATGTTGAATAGAAGTGGTGAAAGCGGACACCCTTGTCTTGTTCCTGATCTTAGTGGGAAAGATTTTAGTTTTTGCCCACTGAGTATGATGCAAGCTGTAGGTTTTACATATATGGCCTTTATTATGTTGAGGTATGCTCCCTCTACTCCCATTTAGCTGAATGTTTTAATCATAAATGGGCACTGTACTTTGTCACATGCTTTTCCTACATCGATTAACATGATTATGTGATTTTTGTCTTTCCTTTTGTTTAAGTGATATATTATATTTATTGATTTGTGAATATTGTACCATCCTTGCATCCCTGGGATGAATCCCACTTGATCATGGTGGGTGATCTTTTTAATGTATTGCCGGATGCAATTTGCCAATATTTTGTTGAGGATTTTATCATCTATGTTCATCAGCAATATTGGCCTGTAGTTTTATTTCTTCGTTGTGTCTTTGTCTGGTGTTGGGATTAGGACAATGCTGGCTTCATCAACAGAGTTTGGGAGTCTTCCCTCTTGCTGGATGTTTTGGAATAGTCAGAGGAAGATAGGGGTTAGCTCTTCCTTAAATGTTTTGTAGAATTCTTCTGGGAAACCATCCGATCTGGGGCTTTTGTGTGCCAGGATTTTTTTTGATTACTGCTTTGATTTCACCAGCTGTTATCAGTCTGTTCAGGCTTTCTGCTTCTTCTTCGTTCAGTTTTGGGAGGTTATATTTTTCCAGGAATTTGTCCATTTCACCCAGGTTTTCAAATTTCTTGGCATATAGTTCTTTGTAGTAATTTTTTACAGTCCTTTGTATTTCTGTGATAGCAGTTGTGATCTCTCCTCTTTCATTTCTGATTTTATTTATTTGCATCCTCTCCCTTTTTTTCTTGATGAACCTACTTAAAGTCTGCAAGTTTTTTCTTGACCCATCGCATGCTCTGTAGTTGGGTTCAAGCTTAGAAAGGAAAAGGATGTTAGAACATACATCAACAAAACTAATTTCCATGTAATACTTGATATATTATTCTCCAGTTTAAAATCCTTTAATGACTCTTTAATGTTCAGTGGATAAGGTCTATAGCCCTGCATATTAATTTTTTGGCTTCACCTTATCTTTTTAGTTTGTTTCCTAACATTTTAAAAATGACTATATAGGGTTTGAATAAATGAATAATGAGAGAGTCATAAAAAGTCTCTACTTTTATGTTTGTTTTTATAATTCATAATAATTAAAGGCAGATCAGCTTAGTTCAAATTCTAGTTTGCCACTTATTAGTTATATAGTCTTGAAGACTTTATTAATTATGTGACCTTAATAAATCTGAACCCTAGTTCATTATCCAGCTCTTATGAGGATAAAATTATATAAGAATAAATGTTAGTTATCTTCTTTTTTCTATCAGTATTACCCATTATATTACTTTTTTAGTAGTGTTCCATTTGCTTAGAACATCTCCCGAATGGCTTCAATATATAAGAAACTTAATCATACCTAATATAAGAATTCAATCCATCAGTGTAACATCTTCAGACATAGAGGTAGACCTACATAATTTACTATTTGTTTAATGTATGTAAGTTTTATCTCTGCAACTGTGTTGTAACTTTTCAATGACAATGGAAGTAACTCAACTATATAGATAAAAATAGCAGAGATGGGGAAAACACCTGGCATTTATATATCACTTTCTGATAAGCCAAGGGCTTTCACATACTTTACCTGATTTACTACTCAAAAATCCTTGGGAGGTGGGTAAGGTAGGTCTTATTTTTATTACCCTAAATTCCTTTATATGAGTTAACTGAGGGACCTAGAGAAAAATGTATATATCCTGCATATGGTTTGAACTTTAATTTATTTCTTCTGGCCCTGAATCCAGAGTACTTCTACTATATCATATTTTCTTCTAAAGAATATGTATAGTGGTAGGTATCACAGCTGATTGTGAGAGTGAAAGTCCACTGGCTGTTGATTTATAAACCCTAAGGTAGGTTCAGAATGCAATATTTTCTTTATAGGTCCTCACACAATGTGTTTTTTCAGTGTCATCAGCATCTGTAGTAAATACTGTAATGAATAAAACTACTCTAATTTAGAGGCACAGGACAAGTATTTTTATTTACCTGAGGTTTTCAGACTGACAGCCCCTAGAAGATGTTTTCACATTATTTCAAAGTTAATAATAGTGGTCAGGTAGCCCAAGAGTCCATCATTTCTTAGGGTGGTACACCCTAGATTTTGACCCATTTGTGCTATATATCTGACTTCAGGCATTCGAGTTTACTATCCCTGGTAAACACATTGTCTGTGAATAATGTTTTACCTTTGCAAATTTTTTCTGGTGAACTCTTCTTAAGCATAGTTTTTTCCATAGGCTCTGGGAATTCAGCTTTAACTATTATATATGGTGTATACTTAATGGATTGTCTCTTCTATTCCTGATATTTTTTCAAGTCAATTATTTGTAGGGATATTATAGTAAATTAAAAGTGTACAAGATGAAAAATAGAAAGGGCGCTCACAACTAAATGGCTGACCTAATGATAGGTCTGAAATCAATGCCTCATGAGGTGTAACACTCTTTACATTTATTTCACAAGGTCATAGATAATGGTTCTGTAACACTACAATCACATGGCGGACACATGATATAACCCAAGAAAGAAGCAAATAGATCTGGCACTGGAACTTGCTCATGCAAAAGACAAGGTCAGAATACTGATGGGTTATTTATGGGTGGTTAAGCTTTCAGAACCAATGTAGTTCTATACAAATAGACTAGGATTAATTTAGGTTTATTCACCCATTTTTTCTGACCAATGAAGAAGATGCAAATATACCTAATTTTTTATTATATATGTGAAGAAGATCCTTCAGTAGGCTGTGTCACATACTTTGCAAATGAATCTGACTTGTTTTCTTTTAATATGATAATTCTATTACTTTCCTATTCATATGAATTAGTGGTTTTCATACTTTAGTAAGCTTCAGAGTTACCTGAAGAACTAGTTAAAACGTAGGTTTCTGTGTCTCTCCTCTCTTATTTAACAGGCATGAGTTGGGACTGGGGAACTGTATTTCTAACAAGTTCCCAGGTGATGCTGAGGCTGCTGGCCTGTGAGTAACATTGATATAGATAAGAAGAGGTATTAGTGTAGCAAATCCTCAGATAGCCTTTATTATTAAAGCACAATTTCACCTGGACCACTTTCCCCTGCTTGCAATTTCTGATACCCAGGGACAACCATGTCAATTTTTTACCCTTAATTAGTTATATGCTTCCATTTTTGCAGATAGCGTGTATATATTATTGTTCTCTG
The DNA here is from genome assembly GCA_004026545.1 of Mormoops blainvillei. Lineage (NCBI taxonomy): Eukaryota > Metazoa > Chordata > Mammalia > Chiroptera > Mormoopidae > Mormoops > Mormoops blainvillei. The sequence continues at coordinate 94,006 of PVJD01003760.1, forward strand.
AGGGTGTTTTTTCTTGTCCACTTTTGTTTTATCTTGTTTATTTTGTTGTTTTCCTATTATATAAATGTGCATTTAAAAATATCATTCCACTCTTTTGCTCAACTTCCAGTATAGTTATTGCACCAATTTTTGTTAAACCAATATTTGGGTAAGAGTATTTATAGCTAAATCAAATAGTGTTCTATAATTATATGTTCTTTTTTATATATTGTTTTTTTCCCCTCTAGCCTTATTAATCGCCCTAGCTTTTATTCGCTTAAAATTTTATATACAGGGTGGGGGAAAAGTAGGTTTAGAGTCATTTATATGGAAAATAATACAATAGTTAATAATAACACAAGAATAAACACTGTGTTTTGCACACTTACAACTATCACACTACTTTTGTCATACCCTGTATGCAGCAGCAATTTATCCTAATCTCTTTGGAAGAACTATAACTCTTCTTTTAATATGTTTTTGAAAGACAGGCAGTGATTAAGGTTTTGTGTTTGTTTATTTGTTTGCCTCCGACACTCTTGTTTCTTCCTCTTTTTTCTATATTTTTTAATTTAATTTAATGGATGGTTGAGATTTCAGGACCAAGGTAGCTCTATTCAACTGGACTGGGATTCATTTATGTTTATTCACCCACCTCTCTGGCAGGTGAAAAGGTTGCAAACATGTCTAATCTTTGCATTGGTCACCAGCCCTCACTGTGGAAAAGTTACTTCGGCAGGTCTTGTCACGTACTTTGTGAATAAGCAGGTTGCTTTGACCTTTATTTTTCAAACTGTCTCTCATTATTATATACCTGCTGTCCCATTTTCACTTTCTAAGAGCTGTCTCTTTTTTGTTGTTGTTATGTTTTCTAAATGATCTTTTTTTTTTTTTAATTTCTGTTTCTATGAAGGAATTGTTTTCTTAAAGTTCTTTGAGGAAATTAAACTTAGACTTTGGGAGTGGTTTTCTTCCCTGAGCTACGTTGCCTTTGTTTCCTTGAAGTCTGTTGTAACTTTTGTTTATTTTTGGTCTCTGATTTTATATTAAAGTCTCTCTCAAATGCCTGGTAATCTTTGGCTACCTGATTACGTGTATGAGTGAAGTAGTGAAAATTCTACTCTGAAGTTCTCTGTGTAGACGAGGACTTGCCATGCAGGTACCGGGTGTGTGCCTGGGAGCCAGTACCCCCATCTTCCTTATTGAATTCAAATAGGGGTTCATCTGTCTCTTGAGTAAGGGGTATAAGAAGGCAGATAGCCTCCTAGGAGCCTAGTGAGAGAAGATAGCTTTGGTTCATATTACTTGGTATGTAAACATGCGTGAAACCCTGATTTTCACAACAGCTTGGCATCCCTGTTTCCGCCTGTTTCTAGTATTCCGAAAACTCTTCGCTCGTTCAAACTCTGATCTGCCACAGATTAAAGTCCAAGTACTTGTGACAAAGTCTGTTTGGGATGCTAAGAGCTAAAATGAGGAGACACTGAAAAGAGTGAGGGGAAGGATGTCGTGGTGGTTGACAACAAAAAGAACTAGATTCCTCACGCTGTCTGACTCCCAGTACAAAGGAAAAGCAACAACAAAGAAACAACAACCCCAACCAGCAAGGCAGCCCCTGACCCAGGAATATTCTTCTTCTGAATTTATTGTTATAAAAGGGTCCAGTGAAAATAAGCCAGAAGCACATGTGGGTCGACCTCATTGCTGATGTGACCCCACCTGAAGAAATAGACTAGCAACCCGATGCCGTGTTGATTGTTCTGTGAAAAACCTTAAAACCTGAACAACAGTTCAGACTTCCCCTTCCTACCTGCCCCTACCATCTCTTGTGCCCTACCTTCTCCATTAGGGGCCCCAGGGATACAGTTCTACTGGGCGTGGGTGCCCCCCACACCCAAGTATCATATGCAGGCCAAGATCGCCTCCCAGGAAGGCCAATAAAGGTGATCAGAAGCCTCATTTTGAGCTCAGTATTCATCGATCTCCAGATATATGCAAAGATAATGGTTCTTGTTTATATTGGAGCCAAATGTGCTCTCATACATAGTAACCCTCAGAAGTTTCTGGCTCCCCCAGTGATGGTTATGGAGGGAAACAGGAAGTTCAGGGAGGTCCCTTTGACACTGAAGTGTAGGTGTTCTTCCCTAGGAGAACACAAGGTTTTTCTCTCTTGAGTATCAGAGAATATATTGGCCACCGATATCCTACAAGGTCAAATTCTGCAAACCTCTATGGGTAAAACCTGCCACCAGGTTAGAGCGATCAAACCAGTACTGAGGGGAAACATACACTGGGAACCAGCAGGTCTACCACTCCCACGAAGAGTGGCAACAGTCAAACAATATAAATTGCCTGGGGAGGGGCATAAGGAAATAGGAGAAAATATCCAAAAACTGCTTCGAGTGGGTATTATATGGCCCGCCTATCATGTTTTCAGCAGCCCAGTGTGGTTGTTAAAAAAGCCAGATGGCTCACGGTGAATGACCATGGACTACTGGGAACTGATCAAGGTAGTGAACCCCAATCCATGCAGTTGTGCCCAACATTGCCATCATCTTCCATACCTTGGCCCTAGTCCTAGGAGTGTACCATGCTGTTCTGAATTTAGCAAATTTTTTTTTTCAGTATACCCTGGATGCTGAGTCACAAGATTAATTTGCCTTCATGCATGAGGGGCATTAATGGAACTCTCACATGCCCCCTAAGATCACCTTCACAGTCCCACAGCATGGCAGGGCATGGTGGCCTGAGATCTGTCTCTGTTCTCCTTTCCCACACCAGTAAAATGGCCCCACTCCATTGATAATACCATGTTAACACGAGGACCTGCCTCTGTGGCAGGACACTGCAGACTTTGCTGGGCTGTCTGTGAGGTGAGGGACAGGCAGTGAACCCACTGAAAATCCAAGGCCCAGGCACTGCTGTAAAGTTTCGGGGAGTCATTGGTTGACTAAGACTCGTGTCGCCTGAGAATCTGTGATTGATAAGTTGCAAGCCCATCCACTCCCTAAAAATGGGAAAGAGATACAAGCTTTTGTACACACTTTGGGGTTTTGCAGGACTTTGACTCCCCTGCTCCTTGGCACAATACCTCCATCCTTTATATCACCTGGCAAAGAAAGGGCACATGTGGGACCAGGCATCAGAGCAGCAAGCCACCTTTGAGACAGCAAAAACACTAATAAAGTAGACTAAAGCTCTGGGCATCTCCCAAGCAGGGCTACCATTTGAGCTCGATGTGTCTGTGACTCCGGAAGGTATGGACTGGGCACTGTGGCAGAGACAAGAGGAGAAGAGAGTGCCCCGAGGATTTTGGTCCCCGTTCTGGGAGGCATTAGAAACCCCATAGGCCCACATACATCAACAACTCCTAGCAGTGTACACAGTCTACTCCTCCAAGTAGAACCTCGCCCAAAGAAATAGCACATTATGTAAGAACACCCTTTCCTTTCAAGAGTGGGTTGAGACTATGTTCCATCAACCCACCTCTGCTTGCTTGCAGCAGGAGAGCAACCTGTCCGGCAGCCGGCTGCCTCCAGGTACTAGACCCTGTAGATTGTGGAGATGCCCCAGGAGCTCTGCTCCGGCACATGCGGCAGTGCCTGCAGCCACTGGGGAGGGAGTGGAGGAAATTCTCGCTAACGTTTGTGAGCAAATGTTCTGCACCATTTCTTTTCTTTCAAAACAAGTGGATCTTTTCTAAGCTATAAAGATGGACTGAAGGTAGATAATTTTTCACTAGTGCATTAGTTGTGTTGTTTCAGACTAAGATGGGTCTGGTCAGAGCAACCTGCCCATGTGGACTGCAGCCTCTAATCAGCCTAACACTGACACCATCTGGATATAAAGAGGAATGAACTGCAGGAGCCAGTGGGATGAATCATTCAGCGCTCATCCTTTGCTCTGACAGTTTGGCTGTTCGAAAGGGATCAACCCTCTGGCTTGGTGAATTGGAAGCCGGGGGATGGATGACCATGGATAAGCCCTGTGGGGTCAGGAATGTGGAAAGACATTTCCGTTTGTCCACAAGAGCCTGAGGCATTCCTCACTGCCTTCCAAGTTCAGGCTCACGAGGCACTGACACCCCCTGGCAATCAGGAAGCTGACATCTAACTCAAGTGCGAGCCCTAGCAACTGACCCTTCAGTAGATACAACAGACTGTGTGCCTAGAATGAGTGGCCACTGCAGGTCCAGTGGGATGGCACATTGCCAAGGATGCGGACTTGCCCTCGACATACAGTTATGAAATTAATGTATTAACAGCATGTCTTATGTGTTATAAACAACAACCAAGGTAACTGCCACAGGTGTCTGGGGCCATCCACAACAGTTCCCAAAGGTACTGGATTGGCAAATGATTACGTAGGCCCCCTTCCTCTGAGTAAGGATACTGACTATACCTTGGAGTGTGAGGAGACTCTCTGCCTGAATATAAGCTTTGCCTGTCCATATGCAAACCAGGCTGCCACCATTAGGAGGTGAGAGAAGCTGAGTATCGTGGGTGGCTACCCTCAAATAGACAGTGGTTGGGGGTCACATTTCAAAGATTATCATGTGCCAGACTGGGCAAAACAACAGGACATTGAATGGAGGTCCCATCTCAGCTGTAATCTGTAAGCAACAGGTTTTATAGAAAGGGAAAATGGACTATTAAAGCAGCAGATTCAATTACTAACAGATAGAACACTTGGACCGACTGGATTAAAGTACTGTCTCAGACTTTAATACATTCGAATGATCGGCCAGTAGGGTCTGTGGCCCCATATGCCAGCCCAGGGACCCTGCCAACACACCCGACACCAGAAAGATATGGAGGTCGAAGAAGAGCCATTGCCCCCTCTTATCTGTGGATCAATGGGCTATGCTGCTGAGAACACCAAGTCCTATCAGGCCTGGGAAAGATATTATATACTGGAATTTTCAATGGGACATCCCACAGAGATGAGTGAGCTACCCCTGGGTGAGAGGGAACTCCTCAATCCCCCCACTCCAGGGTCCCACTGTTCTGAGGCAAACTGGACATATTAAAATGCACTTTACCTCAAATGGGACACACACCAGGGAGAGAGGGTAGAAGCTGGGAGTCCTGCTTCTGGCACATCCTGCACCCAGTCCCTTGCCTCACCCTGGCAGTGCTGCCTCCCCCGGCCAACATGGTTACTGTGCACAGCCAGGTCAAGTTCCTCTCTGTAAGGCCAGGTGGGCACATTCTGTTTTCCACCCATACGATCGTTTGGCTGCTGTCTTTCTCCCCTCCGCTGCCTGGTGGGTGTTATAGCACATCTAGAAGTTCTTACTAAATTCACCCACCAAGGCTTGAATGGTAACTGACAAAGCCTGACTTGACTGAACACTGATTTAAATGTCTCTAATGAAAAAAGTGCACCTCCAAAGCAAAACATCCCTGGGCACGATTACTGCCTCGCAAGCAAGCACCTGTACCATTATCTAAAGAGGGTGTTTAGTGTTCACAAGCAGTGAGCCTGCCAATGTTTCATTTTTATTAAATCACATGAGGACACAAGGAAATGCACTGAGTGATGTGACCTCCAGCCTAGGGGACTTAGTAAATCAATGGTTCCAATCATGGGGCTCTTGGTAGAAAAAATTGTTACTTATTTTGGGAATCATTATCTTAATCTGTGCTCTACGTGCATGTGTCTAGATTGTTTCTGAGGCCTCTGTTTATGGTGTAGCCAGACAGCTGCCCAGTGAGCCACCTCGATAATGATGAAGCACCTTGCTGACCATGCAGCGACCATTGAGGAAGAGATGGGCATGGAAGACAGGAAGCACCAGGGGAGGGGTGGAATGTTGGAGGGAGTCATTAAAAGGATGTCACCCCTGGTTGTCCCAAGAGGTAGACCCTGTGCCATCAGGGGCTCCCCCCACCGTCTCCCCTTGACCTTGGAATGTATGCTCCACTCACCATTCCCACAGTGGAACTGTTTTTAAGGATGTAGCCTTGACAGTAAGGTGTTTTGGACTGCCTGGACTGAACACATTACTGAACCCAGTTAAGGCCTCTCTCGTAAGCTTTTGAGATTCTGGCAAGTAGGTGTGGGGATCTCCTCATCTCCCAGCAACAGACTAAGGCAAGTCTTGTACGTAGTTGCCTTGTTTCTTAAACCTGCCACCTACCAGTCTGGAGCGAGCGGTCTGTGTCTTTCTTTGGTCTCTCCCTGCCCTCTGTGTAGGGGGGCCACTGTGTGAACCAATAGGTAACCGGAGACAACTTTGCATATTTGGATTTTATACAACTGTATCTCCTAGTTTTATGTCAAAGCTTATTTTGAAACTATTTTAATCTGAAAGTGATGTTTATATATTGGTATTACCTGAATCAGTGTGAGAGATTTTCATTATTGCCCAGTACTTACCACTGTAAATTCATGGCTATGACAAAACATGGGTTTTGTATTCTACAGTTATTTAATTATTTAAAATGTCATTCATAGTTAAGTTTTGGTGAAATATCTAATTATAAAATCATTATCAATTAGAAAAAAAATGCATGACATTTTTTCTAATGTTTGCTATTATATCCCAATTGTTCTTCCCATTTCCTTCTTTTTAAAAATTTTTATTATTTTCTGTTAATTTTTCCATAGTTTTACTTTCCTGTCATCCTCCTTTTAAAATCTAGCCTTATTTTTAAATATCCTTAATTTTATATAAACTCACCATTATCCTTGTCTGTTTATTCTTGTTGTTTTTCCTGAACTCAGCACTCTTACAAACAAATTTCTTTAAATATATAGATTATAGTCACCAGATTTGGAAAATCTTTCTTCTGATTTTAACTATCTTGTTTTTCTTCTTTAGCTCCATTTCATTCTTTCAAAAATAAGTGGCTCCTTTAAAAGCTATAAATATGGACTGAAGGTAGATCATTTTTCATAAGCACAGTAGTTACACTATTTCAAACTAATAAGACATTTCCTTTGCCATGAAAAGACTAATAGAATAAAATTTCCTCACCAAAATTATTCATCTTTTGTTTTACCTAAATTGAAATTTTAAAAAAATGTTTCTTTACCTTATTCTGTAGATGTATTATTTATTTTAAACATAAACCAAATAAAAGGAAAATGGTACATAAACATGAAAATATTTATTTTGCATTATTTTAAATATTGAGGTTCTGAAAAATGATATTCACTTAAAACATTTTTATTACCAAAAATAAACACTGTTTAAAAAGTAGCTTCAGCCCTGACCAGGGTGGCTCAGTTGGTCAGCTGTTGTCCAGCAAAGCCGAAGGCCGCTGGTTCGATTCCTGGTCAGAGCTCATGCCTGGCTTGTGGGCTTAGTCCTGGTCAGGGTGTGAAGGAGAAGAAACCGATTGATGTCCCTCTCTTTCTCCCTCCCCTCCCCTCTCTCTAAAAATAGGTGAATAAAATCTTTTTTTTTTTAAGTAACTTCAGCAGTGTACCCAGAATTAATTTCCCAGTTGACATTAGAACATACTGGGTTTTACCAAAGCATAAAACATATGTTATGTTGTGACTACAGTTGTCGAGTGGGTGATAGTTTCAACTGTAAGCGTACCCAGCTACCATACATTGACAGAAGTCTAAGTAGGAGACAGTATTCACTAGTTTTTAAGACCAAAATTTTGGCCTAAAGATTGGGTCCATGTCCTGACTTTGCCACTCTGGCTTAATTCAAGTTATTTTAGTTCTCTGGGCCTCAGTTTATTTGACAGAAAAATAGAGAATTACAACCAAAGACTATTGTGAAGATTCAAAAATGTTCTACATACGGACTATTTAACATAGTACCTGGCACATAGTGAGCATTCAATGAATGGTTGCCAATGTTATTATCAGGCCATTCAAATATACTTGATCAAAATTTATGAAACTGAACAGATCACAAACAAAATTAATTCCATTTAATGCCAAAATTGGCAGCATTACTAGTATTTACACTTTGGGAAAGTGAAAACAGCTAGGCTTCTGTGCCTAGAGGAGGTGATACAATGAATTATTTTTACTGTCTCTGGATGAAATAAAATAGGCAATGATAGGGGCTGTGGTTGACACATGCTCTTACTTTAAAAGCTGAAACAAGGTTTTTAAAATGTATGTTAATCTGGTCACTACTAATAGCTTTCTTTTCAGTATACTTGGAAGAATTACTTACTCAACAAATATTCTTTGATTGCCTATTATGTGCCTGGCTGTGTTTACCTACCATGCAAAAGGAAATACCTCCTTTTTATACTCTGAATACTTTCCTTTTCCACAGACATTTCCACTGGGCCTGGGAGATGGGCAGTTCTATGCATGGACAGATGGTTTGAGAAGAAAAGACTGGCATGACTATGAAAGCATTCAGAAAGAGGCTATGCGCTCAGGTATGGAGTTCAGTGTAAGCTACTTCACTCACTGCTGTGTCTCACGTGTCGCTTGAAGGGTTTCTAATTAGCATTTCTTCTGCACAGTAAGGTACCTCTCACGGGGATATTGGAGGTCAACAAGGGACAGAGCTAAAACAGTTTCAGATTTCAGAGAGAAAACAAATAACAGCCCTTACATTATTAGCTGAAGAAGTCATTAAATTTTTAGAAATCTATAGTACTTTGTATTTCCACACTGCTTTTTAATAATTTCTGTGGGATCCTGGGGTTTATCAGTAAGAATTGATAGACATGTATCTTGAGCTAGATAGACTCATTAGGGCTGGGGTATGTTTAACTGGTAGTACAATGTGTTAAAAGGGTACCACGTTCTAGACACTGGCAGGGATGCAACAGGTGGGTGGATCACAGGAGTCAGGGAGCTGAGGTTGGCAAGCCTTGGACAAAACAGACAGGCAGTTAAATGTAGTCAAGTAGATCTGTACATGTATAGCAGAATTCTACTCTTGGGTTAGAAATAGAGGAAACGTTTTACTTGTTGGAAAAATTAATGGGAAAAAAGCAAGTTTTTCTAGAAGGACTGAAAAATTAGGTTGCTGGACACAGGGATTCAGAAGTCAAATGAATAGAAATTGATGAAAGTGAGTAACACATCATGGGAAGTCCATATTCTATTATTTGACAAAAGGAGCTCTAGCTCTAGTTGTTTGTTTTTTGTTTTTTGTTTTTTTCATATTGAGGATGTCTCAGAAATACAGAAGCTATTGTTTGGGAAAGACATATGGGCAGCGCTGGGATGCTGCATTCCAGGTAATTCAGCAGCAGGACCATGACCAGCCCCACCGTGAGACCCCACTGCTTCGGCTTCCTCATAACTCTCCCTGTCAGGGAATCTGGGGTGATGGTATTTAGAGAGTTATGAAATTGCCCGGGGTCGCGAAATGTTCTGAGCTCTGAGTCAGATGTGGACAATCTAAGTGTAGCCTTCTTTAATGCCTTTTCCCCAAATCACACCCTTCACCTTCCCCAGACTCCATTCAAGCTGCCATTCCCAAGGATACTCTCTGTTCCTCAGAGAATCTTCCTCTTCTAAGTACCCTTGCTGCCCCACCTTGGCATAACCCACTGAACAACCATGAAGGTGCATTCGTCACAGACATCCTCCCCTTTGGAGCCCTCTTATCTTTTTTCTCTATTTGCTTGATCAATCCTGTGTTAATTCAATCGTCAGCCCCCCTTTTTAACCACTGAATACTGAAAATTTTTGGAGAGATTTATATAATCCAATTAACTGAAGTTACCAAGTGTTAATAATAACAAAATAAGCTAAAATTTTTGGGGTAGATGTTTTGTGTTAGTGCTTTACATATGCATTTTATTTAAACCTCAAAATGAGTCTAATAGATAGGTTTTATTATCTTCAGTTAGTTAAAAAAACTAAATTCTTATATATTTATTAAATTTTATCCAAGGTCAAACAGCTAATAATTTGCAGAGCTAGATTAAAGGTCAGGTCTTATCGAGCTCTATATCACGCCACTGTCTGACCTTGAATAATGTCTGGGCGGTATGAAGCAACAACCAGAGGACATATGAGAGACACACCTGGGATCAGATCCTGGGTTTTCCATATATGACCTAGGTTATGCAGCAAATCAATTTATCGTTCTTGTATTCTACTTTGCAGAATTGCTGTGTGGATTAAAGATAATATACTAAGTAATTGGCCAATTATTTGGACATATTATAAACTCAGCTAATGATAACCGCCATTGTTAATTCATTGGAGTTACTTTCACTTGATTTGATGTGTGGATCCTTCACTGCGCTGAGGGGTTTCGGACACAAAAATCCAGAAACATCCCTTTCTGCTTCCTGGATGACCGTGTCTTTTACATCCTCATTCTCGCTTGCAGCAAGGGAATTCGGCCTCAAAGAAAACAGGTAACATAATAAGTATTCTAAAGTGCAAATTATCATCGCAATTAAAAAGCTTTTAAATACTAGCATGTTACATGATTCACTGGAATATATATGACCAGTGCAGTAGACTATAATTCATCACTGTTTAAATAGCATGAAATATAAATAAAAGAAGTAAACACACACAAACACACATGCAGGCACAGAGTCCAAACAATCCTCCCTGTTCTCAATATCTGGGTCCAGAAAAGGACAGTTCATACCATTCTATCTCCTCCAAGTCTTGAAGCTTGTGTAAAAATAACCTTATTTTTAACCTTATTTTTCTCTGTAGGAGCTTTTTTCCCCACCTATATATTTAGCCCTGAAAAAATATAGTCACATTTTGCCTGTGGATGAACTTGATCTGAAAATTGATTTACGCTGTATGATATTCTTTCAAAATTATTATTTTAAAAAAAATTTTTCCTTTTTGCTGAATTTATTAGGATGACACTGATTAACAAAATTATACAGCTTTCAGGTACACAATCCCACAACATATCATCTGTACATTTTATTGTGTGTTCACCACCTCAAGTCAAATCTCCTTCCATCCCCGGTTATCCCCCTGATACTCTCCTCTACCTCCTCACTCAAAATTATTTTTGAGATTCATCCATGACAATGCATAGAATTCTACTGATTCATTTTTACTCTTATTTAATTTCCTACAACATTTTTCTCTTCACAGACACTTGGGGAGTTCCCAGGTTTGGGTTATTACATATAATGTTGTTTTAAGTGCTCACGTGCATGGTTCTTTGGATACATATTTTCTTAGGATACGTATTGAATAGTAAATTTTGTATGCCTGAGGAATACACATTTCAGGTACGTCATGTAGCCCAGGATAAATTGTTTTCCAAAGCTGATACACTGCTTTCACTCTAATCAATTAGTGGATGGAATTCCCACTGCTCTATATCCATGTGAACACTTAGTAGTGTCTGACTTTCTTTTCCCCGAACTGGTGGTATGATACAAACTCTCATAGTCACTTAAATTTGCATTCTACTGTCTAATGTAGTTGATATCTTTGTTATCCTTATGGGCTATTTTTGCCTTCTTTTTGGTAAAATTCCCATTCCTACTTTTAATTTTTGAATTTCTCTTCCTTATTGATCCACACAGTGCTCATAATTTATTATAAATGATATCGTTTAGTGGCTGTGTGTGGTGAAAATATATTATATATTTTGTAGACTGTTTTTATAAAATTTCTAGAAGTTCTTAATTTTGATGTAGTCAAAGTGAGAAATCTTTTTTTTTTGAGGATAGGTCATACTGATCCATATTATCTTTTAAAAACTATAGTGTATTATCTTTTACATTTAGGTTTTAAACCCAATTGGTCTTCATTTTTATCTGATGTGAAAGAGGGATTCAATATTTATTTACTTTTCATCCATTTAGATAACTAAAACAACACCATTTATTGGAAAATTTATATATTTTTTCATCATTCAGCAGTGTCGACTCTATTATATATAAAGTTTTCATATTTGTGTTTTCTCTCTGGTTCTCAATTCTATTCTGTTAGTAAAAATTCCTGAGCTAATACCATATCTTACATGTGCTACTTCTTTATAATAGTTACTGGTATACGGTAAAGTTCATTCTACTTTCTTTGTTCTTATTCCTTGAGAATGTACTGTCATTCTTAACATTATGCCTTTCTTTAAAATCACCCATTCAGCTTGTCAAATTTGACACACACATCCATAGATATACCAAAGTATTTAAATTTTAGAATGGCACTGTCTTCATAAATGACATTTTTCAATATTAAATCACCCATTCTATGGTATACATTGTATTTATTTGCTGCTTATTCATTATCACTAAGGGTGTGTTTTAATTTTATTCTCAGACATTTTCAATGCTGTTCCTAGAAAGCTATTGTGGATATTGTGGATGTCATTGATTTTATTGAAATTTCATGTTGTTTGTTGCTGGTATAGAGAAATATTAATTTTCAATATTGATCTGAATTTAGAAATCTTTCAAAGTTCTATGAATTATAATCATTTACCTATAGAAATTTTATTTTTAATATAGATATCTACATTATGATATCTACATTGTAATATCTACAAAGAATAACAGTGATTTTAAATTTTTTTTCTTTTCATTCTACACCTTATCATTTTAGTTCTTTTTGTTCTGACACTGCGCTCGCTAGGAACTGCAGTGTATGCCCGAACAGGGGGTATCGGTGGCTAGTCTTGGCTTGTTGTTATTCTGGCAATAGCAAATTGGACACTCTTGTTAAGATTTTATCTACCTATCTATTTAATGAAAATGCATTTACTATTTTTGCTAAGCCTTCTGGATCTGATTTGCTGAGAGATTGTGAGTTTTATTTTATTTTTTAACCTAAATGAATGTTCATTTTTAAAGGTGTTTTTCTTTGCTTGCATTTGTTGAAATAGATGTGATAAATATTATTTAGTCTTTTATTTCAGTGAATTATATTTATTGATTTCCTAATGGAAATCAGACTTGCAGTTCTGGACAAAATCTGTTGTTTTATTTGTTACTGGGTTTGGCTTGCTAATATTTTGTTTAACATTTTTAAGTTTTTACTCATGAGTGAATCATTGGCCATGAATTACTTTCTCTCATGGAATCCTTACAAGTTTTGGTGACCATGTAATGATAGCTTCATAAAATGACTTCACTAAAACTTCCTATTTTCTTTAGTTTGTAATTGCTTATTGTGTATTAGAATTGTTTACTTATTAATAATTATAGAAATCTTATGGCTGAACTATATGGACCTGGACTTTTCTTGGGCAAAGGTTTCTAACTCCTGGGTTTAAATGTTCATATTCTTTAACAAATTTATTTATAATGTCCTCTTAAAGGCTTCAAAATGTCTGTGATGCTTAAATTTGTTTCTGTTTCAAATATTGCTTATTCATGTCTTTTCATTTTTTCATAAAGTATTATACTGGAAATTTATCAATTTTATTAATTATTTGAAAAACTAATTTTTGACCTTATTCATTTTATCTGTTGTATTTCTCATCGACTAAGTCTTATTTCTTTTCCTTTTTTGACTTTCAAAAATTTAAAAATTTGATTCATAGACTCATTAATTTTAGCCTTTTCTATTGCAGAATAAGCATTTAGGGCTCTAAAATTTCTCCTTTAAATTACCACCGGAAGTACATCATACCGGCCCAATGTTTTATATTCATTTGTTATGTTTTAGTTATATTATATTATAGTTATGTTTTGAAATCCCTGGCCTACTTAACACTGCAATTATCTTAAAAATATCAAAATCTGAAAAATACTTTCTGATTGAATTTTAATAATCTTTATAAAAGTAATTAGCATAATAACCAATGTGTATTGAATATTTTTAAATATTTTTATTAATATTGATAGTTTATGCCTTGTTTAGGCAGTTACATTCTTGTAGTATATTTTGTAACTTTTTAAAAAGATTTTATTTATTTATTTATTTTTAGAAAGGGTGAGAAAGAGAAACATCAATGTGTGTTGCCTCTCGAGCGCCCCCTACTGGGGACTTGACCTGCAACTCAGGCATGTGCCCTAACTGGGGAATAGGACCAGCAATGCTGTGGTTCACAGGCCGGCACTCAATTGACTGAGCTACACCAGCCGGGGATATTTGGTAACTTTTGAAATATCAGGAATCTTAAATAACTTCTAAAATAATTAAGTGGTATATAGGGAGAGGGGGGAAGGTAAGTAATGAGAAAAAGAAGATTATTGCTTTCACCACTGAGGAAATGAGAGATTTTTTTAATTAAAAAAATTATAAAAAGAACAATTGAAGGATAGACCCAAAGACTTTAGGTGTAGCATCGGGGTTCTTTCAGGTACATCTGTACCCTTACAGTTACAGTAAATTATTAGGATTGTCTCAATTTGTTAGAAGAATTCTAACTAATATTCAGAGAAACCCAGTTTTATTATTTTATTATCATACACTTCGTTGTTGGGAGAGTACCATTAACCAAACCAAAATTGCTATAGGAGAAGGGTATCCGTCCTGGCTGGTGTAACTCAGTGGATTGAGTGCCAGCCTGCAAACCAAAGGGTCGCCAGTTCCATTCCCAGTCAGGGCACATGCCTGGGTTGTGGGCCAGGCCCCCAATAGGGGGCGCTCGAGAGGCAACCACATATTGATGTTTTTCCCCCTCTTTCTCCCTCCCTCCCCATATCCCTAAAAATAAACAAATAAAATCTTTTTTAAAAAAAGAAGAAGAAGAAGGATATAGCATTTCAGGGTCAGGATGACTTTCTGGAAGAGGTAAACCAAATTATCAATGATGAAAGCATATTCTGACATTAGGTAAGCTTTTGTTTTTATTCAACTAATTTTCTGGCTTCTCTTTCTCATAATTTGCTACAAACTCAATCATATTTTAGGCATTTTTTTTCTATACATGATCCCATTGCATTTCATTTAGTTAACTTCACATCACTGGAGAATTTATTGACACTAGATTTCAGCTTTTAGTAGTTCAGCTATCCTTTTGAGTTGTACTGTATCACAGAATTGATAATCATTATTCAAATTATTTATAAAAGTTGGATGGAAAGAACTGATATATGATTTCTGTGCTACAATATGAAAAATGACATATAAACTGATATTGATCTATTATTCAGTATAATTGGGTATAATTATTATAGTAAGCAACTAAATAGCTCTCCAGCTGACATTTATCTAAGCATAATTTGAAAAAAACCAATATATTTCTGAAATAAAGATAAACTCTGTCTATGGAATTTTCCTGAATTATGGATCCAATAACTTGTGCCAGATGTTGAAAAGAAGGTGTAAGTAGTTTAGGTAGCTGTTTTTTAACATGTGATATTACCTAATTCTTACAGTATCCTTTTCTAAGTTGTAAACACACCCTTTTTAGGTTATCTATATAGGGCAGTGCAGGTGTGGGTGTCATGTGCACATGTGCACATGTGATTTGTGGAAATCTTTAAGATTTCTAGAAAGCACTTACTTTTAGTTCTCAAATTTGAAAATGTTTGCTGTCTAGTCTTCCTTTTATTCTAACTCAGAGTTCCACTGTGTTTACTGCTGCTTTTAGATTTCAATATGGGTGAACTCAACATGAAAAAAAGCTGTTTTCATCTCCTTTATTTGATCTTCTTCTTTGAAATAGGTTATGTCCTCAGATAATTATAATCAAATCCTGCGTCCCACTATCTGCCTCAGGAATCCTATGATAGTATATCGAACTTTCTTCACTACTTCCATTTGTCCTAGTTAATTGCACTCATCAATTTGAATATCTAAGGTTTTTATTATTTTATAATTCATTTATTTATTCACTCATCCAACAAATACTTTTATACCACTGTATTTTAAATACTACCCCACACTCTGGAAGGAAAATAAAATAAAATGAATCACAGTGGCTTTTGAAAGCATTCAGCATAATTGGAGAAGTTTTCATTGTTAATGACACAATGGCCTTTTGGATCTGAACCATTCATCTTTCTTGTCTAAAGAATTTCAGTAGCACCTTAACTGATCGCGTTGCCCATATTCATCTCTTCAAATAGCAACCAGAGTGGTCCTCTAAAAATTAAAGATAAGGTTACTTCACTCCTCTGCTCAAAAACCTACAAAGGCTAATCATCATATCAAAATAAAATCCAACTTCATTCCATGATCATGTGATCCAACATGATCTACCCAACACAGGTCTCCACCCTCATCTCCTACTGATTGATGTATAGTCTCTCCTCTGGCCACGTGGTCCCTTTGTATTCCCTTAAGCATGCTAAACATGTCCTAGGACTTTCCGCATGGCCTGGAACGCTTGTAATCCATGTCTTCACAACTCACCCTCACCTTCATTAAGGTCACCAGACCACATATCGCCTGCTGAGACATGCCTGTCAGTCACCATAATACCATTTGCAGATATAGCTCCTTTCATTCTCTATCACTGTACCCTACTTAGTTTTCACAGCAATTATCCATCTGTATTTATGCACATATATATTCATTTAATGAGTTAAAAGTTTTATGATTCCCTGAAATATAGTCACTTGCCCATGGGCTCTAAGTCACACCTTATCTGGACTCATTTGGATTGGGCTTTTGAACAATGACACCGTTCCGTTAGGAAAGTGACATGGAAGCCTGACACAGTGTGGCTGCTCTCCTCCTCCTCTGGAGATCGCTTCCCAGGCCCCCTCGCGCCTCGCCGTCGACGTGACTGAGCGTTCATACTAATTGCTGTGAATTTACGTAGCTAAATATCTAAAGGATGTGAATTAAAACACTATATGAGAGTTAGGAATATATGATGTTTTAAAATGATTAAGAGTAGGCGTTTCTAAGTTCCTTAAACAGCTCTCTTTAGAGTGATCAGGGACACATTTTGTTCTTAAATGTCTTTATTCTGCATAATTGAACAAGATTGCCCACCAAACAGAACGGGAAACAGAAATGTGCCCCATTTGGGAAAGACTACAACTGTTTTGCTTTCAGAAAGTGAATGATGGTATTTTTTGCTCTAACCACAATGGCTCTTGGTCACTTTTTATTAATGTCTCATGTCTCTTAGAAACAGCATCTGGCATATTTTTCATTTCTACCAATAATGAACATTGTTTTTTGTTGATATTTTGGTACAATTTATCCATCTATGAAGTCCTCTCAATAAATTTTATAATGAGATTTGTTGGGAGTTGGTCAACTTCAGGAACTATTACCAAAATAGCACTCATTCTTATTCATTAGCTTACAATTAACTTTTAATAAAAGATTTTCTTTGACAGTCATTGTTTAATAATGAAAATGTAAATTGGAAGTGAAAAGATTTTGAGCATTCTGTTAGAGATGTATCATTTATATGTTTAATAATAAAACAAAATTTAGCTGAAACTGAATTGAGTGACAGTTACCCAGGGTCTAATCCCTTCAGTATTACAGTATGAAAATAGCAGTGTAGATGTATCTCAGGAGATTTATGGAACTGAAATCATCTTTATTCAAAAGTAAGATAAATTTCATTTTAAACTTTGCCCTTTAACTATTTGTTGCAAAACTTGAAATATCTCTCTTTAGAAATATCAACTTCCATAGACAAGTATCCATGAGATTAATTAACCTCATTTTCTCACTAGTAGAATTTGGTTTAATGATAGCACTTATCACATAGAGTTATTTTAAGTGTTAAATAAATTATATAACTAAACTATCGGGACTATAGTATATGCTCAATAAATGGCTATTTGTATAGTCTCATAACAATTCCTATGCCTATATGATAATAACATGAATCACCTATTATAATATTTCTCTTGCCTTCAAATCTAGCCAGTGGACATTAACTCTCCCAAAAATTTTCACTAGGATGTTCATATTTACTTGAACGTCAAGTAGACCTCTCTGACTTGACTTTCAGATTTGTTATTACTAGACAAACATTTTGTGAGCATCTGCCCCAAAACTAAGTTTGCCTCCAAGTTTATATTTATGCTTTGTCAGACACTTTTTTTTACATAGTAGTTGTTGTGATCATTATCAATTTTTTTATGGCTATAAATATCCCACATTTGGGAGGAGTCCTATGAGTAGATAATTCTTGACCATGAAAAAAATAGTAAAATGATCTGCTGTATGAAGATGGTGCCTGACAAGAAGGAAAAGATGAGAAACATCTAGTAAGGCAAAGGAGTTGAATCCAAATGGATTAAGTAGACTAAGGTTCAATTGACTTCATGTCTGCCATTCATTTTCCTGAAGTCTTATATACAATTTTATTCTTTCCAGTTTTAACCATTTTCTGCACAGATTTTCAGTGAGTATGAATTGTAAATCTGTATTTTCTAGCAGCTTGCCACACAGAAAACTCTAATGGCCACTATGTCTAATACTTGTAGTTCAGCATCATTGGCAATATTTCTGCTAATAGTAGCACTATCTTCAAACTCCATAAGGTCGGACTTGCTGTTTTTGCTTTGGCTTTGCTTTTTAGTTGAAGTAAAACCACCCTTGCATTTAGTGTTAAATAGTTTGTATAGTTATGTAGCATACACAGTGGTGGGCACAATCAAATTTATAATTTTAAGTATGTGAAACAGAGTTTATTCTTGTATTATTTATTCAGTTTATTATAGTATTTGTTATTATTAACCTACTTTTGCCACCCTTGTATAAGTTTTAAGAAGAAGAGTATGAGAACTCTTGTATATTTCATAAAGGAGAATATGTTTTTGATGACTTGAGACTCTGATGTCACCATTGTGATGTTAAAGTTTTCATCGCATGCTGATGCTGTGATAACTGAGAGTTTCCCATGATTGGGGTGGGGGGGCTCTAATTCATTTGAGCCCAGTTATCATTAAGGCATTGTATTTTAGTCATAATTTTTAGAAATTCATATAATTACTTGAGCCTCCTCCAAAATGCATATCCAGGATCTGGCGCACATGTATTTGTAATGAGCTCGGAGCCATCCTGGCTCCGTTACCTAATGAGCACTAGAGAGGAACTGCATGTGTTTCCCCACCAGGGAAGGTGGAGTGCTAGCACCATGCACTGATGGCAACACCCTGCAGACACTGACTGCAGCACCGTAAATGCTAGTTTGACTTGATGCTCTTTGAGTGGGTCACAGTGGTCCCTGAGCAGCCTTCAGGCCACATCAAAGCAACTGTGCCTTCTGATACTTTGTAGTCACAGAAACATAGTACAGTGGTCCTTAGGAATACTGGGAGCTTAACAGGGCTTGCTTAATTTTAAAGAAAGATATCCCTGCCCCAAGGTGTGTATCAGAAACTTGCACTATTTATAAGACATAGACATTATAGCAATTGAAAAATAAGACTTAACATATAAAGAATTTAATTTCTTTCAGTGTTTGGTCTACTAATGTGAAGTGACCAGAGAACACATGGGAATTAGTATTATCAGGCATTTAGTAATGATTTGAATTTCCACGGTGACCAACTAAGCCTTAGGGATGCAAATTCATTATTGAACTAGAATGACTAAATTAACCTAATAGGCATTGACCTAATTAACAATCTAATAACATTTAGTAGTACACTCTAATTGGGATACATATATTAGTAGTAGAGTCCACTCATGCATATAAAATTCTTTTATTTTGTTCTAAGGACTCATGATCACTAAGGAATAGATTTTGAAGGTTTAACAAATGTCTTATATACACAAAGACATTATTAGATTGATAGGTATTTTTAGTTCTTGCCTTGTAATAATGGCAATATTTTATGTAACAATAAAATATAAGCCTCTCACATATGTGTCTCAAGTATTTTTATAAATAGAACAAAGTCATTAAATGTATTATCCAAATTTGGATATTCAGTGTCATAGTTATGACAAATACCTAGTATTTTTTACAAGCCCTATATTATTCTTTACTTTATGCCACATTTTCTCTCATTTTATTTTTTTGTACATATAGTGTCTGAACATGAGTGCAGTGATTTTATTGCATATTGCCTCAATGTTTCTCACAAAAATCCTATAAAATAGGGACAGCCAAATATTATCAATAGTATTTATATATATTAGTATATAAAATAACATATCAAAGAAAAACAAATTTAGAAAATTGATTTATACATACACTTGTGTGATTTTGTTTACATGATTTTATACATGTGCATGTGTATATTATATACATGTAGAATATATATATCAAGTAATTATATGCATGCATATGTATATCAAGTGATTGTAGATGCATACAAACACATATATATGTTCAAATTACTGCCTTAACTCCAGTGAATTCTGAAACAACCCTGTTTTTATACACTGCTAATTCTTATCTCTTTATTGAGTTTCCTTTGACTAGTTGCCATTTATAACACATGTAACTTATGTTGCCCTGTGCCTCCACCTGAGTGTATAATAAAAATAATAATAACGATGACTAGATTTCTTTGACTTAACGCTCTCCACTATATACAGACCCCCAAATCTTCTGTCTACAAAACCTTACTGCATTTCTGAAATCCTGGAAGGTCTGCAAGTTTACCAAATACTAATACCCCTTTCTTTACTCCAACCACCGCACTGACTGCTAATGGTTGGCAGCTATCCCAGTTGAGCATCTCAGTGCCACCAGCCCTGGGATCCTGTCTCCAGTGCTCCCAAAGCAGCACATCTCTGTGCCCCGAAGACATCATCCTGTGTTTTCACAGCCCTCCCTCTCAGGGTTCCCTAGGGAAGCGGGTAGGCAGAACGCCTGTCTCCTCCACTGCGTTGCACTTTGTCATCTAGGTATTTAATCCAAATAAACTGCAGTTCACACTCTCCGAGAGCTTCTCATACAAAACAGCTCCTTCAAATCATTCTTCTACCAAAAGAACACAGATCTAAGTTACCTAAAACCAGGCCGGAATCCAGTATCAGATAGACACCAACTAGCTGTTCTACACGCTTGTTTCTGCTTAGCCACTGCTTGCCTGGGAACAATGAAAATCTGTGAAAATCCTCAGGAAAATGAACTTAAACCAACAGATACATTCTAAGCTGGCTCATCCGATGAGTTAAATCTCAAAACAAGGTAGAACTAGACTTTAGCTGGGACTCCAAAACTCAGTAGATACAAATGTAGTGATAAATATAAATATAAGTTACATGAGTCTTAATATTTTCCTTTTAAATATGTTTTCATGTTAAAATGAGTAGGCATGCATAAAGTCCAACTCACAACATAAACCATAAATTATATTTAACTTATTTTTAATCAAAATTTTAACATTGTGAAAGTATTAGTAAACTAATGCTTGCAGAAGATATTCAACTTCAGAAGCAATGGTATAAAAAATGTTTCTTTTCACTACTAAAAAAGAGCATTGCTGCCTCTTTTTATGAAAGAGACTTGTAGTCAAACTTTTTAAGAGTGAACAAAACATATTTGACAAAGCACAATGCGATATCTTTTAAAAATGAACGGTACATTCCCTGTAAGTTTTTGACTGTTTAAAGGTGCCTTTAAATAGTTCTAAATAATTCTTTAAATATGGTCATTTTTACTGTAGTATCACTTAATTATTTAATATTTGCTTTAAATGTAATAATGTTCTTCACATTTTAAGGAATGGACACAGATTATTTCAGACAGCTAGAGGAAATTTATTTTAACAAAAGCAGAAGATACTTTCACAAGCAGCTTTCCTGGACTCTGGATGTGAAAGTGAGCAGGTGACATGGTAGCATTAGTGACCTCCCAGCGTCTTGCAGCGGCGGAGCTGGGGTCAGACGCTGCGAAGCGGTCGCTCCTTTTTCACACAGAGCTCTCTCTTTTGCACCTTACTCAGCTTCTGCTGGGTCTGTTCTTCCTTTCTCCAATGCCTAACTCATTGTACCTCCAGGCTAACATGCCCTAAAAGCGAGGGTGCGACTGGTTAGAGCAGTCACTAGTCAATTTAGGTTATCACTGTGATACGAAGCGCATATGCCAGGCTTCCTCAAATGCAGCATGACAGCTTGGCATTAGATGATTTCCTGTGACTGAGACAGTAAGCCATGGTTGAAAACCTTTGGCCAGAGTAGAATAAGAATTTGGCATTGAGCACAGCAGGTCTTGCATTACGAATCACATTTGGTCATTATTCAGAAGGGATCAATAAACACAGCAGACACTTGGAGCATACAGTGCAATCTAGTAAATTTTTATGTTCTTCTGATTATTGTAAATAGCAGGTGTCTCTCCTGAAATGAAGACATGTAGTGGCTTGAATGAAATGATCAAGGCTTGTATTAGGGTTCTCCAGGGAAATATAACCAGCAGGATGTGTGTATATGTATAGAAAGAGATTTATTTTAAGGATTTGGCTCATGTAATTGCGGAAACCTGGTGAGTCCCAAATCTGGTGGGGAAGGTTGGCAGGCTGAAGATTCAGGACAGACTTGTAATTTGAGTCCAGAGTCTTCCTGCTTGACAGGTCGCCTTTGTTCTATCAATACCTTGATATGATTGGATGTGGCCCACCCACATCGTGATGGTCATTCTGCCTCACTCAAAGTCCACCATTTTATTTTCTTTCATTTGGTCCCTAATATCCATGTTTTTCTCGTTTCACTTGGTATGTGCTAAGTAATATATACATATATAGATATACATATTTAATTATACCCATTCTTTGGCAATAATTGTCAAAATATTTTAATTATTTGTACCTTTGTTTCTGAATTCCATTCCAAGAGGCTTATCCTAAGGCAGTCGATTTTAAAGTACACTCTTTGCAACCCTAGTCATTCTACAGAATCGCCAGTGGGTCTGCTAGGAGGACAGGTATTAACCAGGGCTTAGGGCCGTAAGCGAGCAAAGAGAAATTAACCCTATCTTTATTTTCACCCATTTCCCCATTCCACTCCCCTTTGGCAATCATCAGCTGGTTTTCAGGACCTGTAAGCCTGTTACTGTTCTGTTTTGTTTGTTAATTTGTTTTTCTAGATTTCACATATAAGTGAAATCGTACACTTTTGTCCTTCTCCGTCTGACTTATTTTACTTAGCATAATACACTCTAGGTCCATTCATGTTGTTGCAGATTTTATTCCTTTTTATTGCTGAGTAAAATTTATATATTTTAAGGTGTTTCCATATCTTAGCTATTATAAATAATGTTGCAATGAACATAGGGGTGTATATTTTTTTTGAATTAGTGTTTTTGTGTTCTTCAGAAAAATAAATACCCAAAAGTGCTTTTGCTAGGTCATATAGCAACTCTATTTTTAATTTTTTGAGGAATCTTCATGCTGTTCGTGCATAGTGGCTACACAAACTTACAGTCCCACCCAGAGTATAGTAGAGTTCCATTTCCACATCCACACTTGCAATGATTTGTTGATTTTTTAATGATAACCATCCTTGCAGGTGTGAAGTAGTATTTCATTGCAAATTTGATTTGCATTTCCCTGATTATTAGAGATGTTGAACATCTTTTTACATGTCTGTTGGCCTATCTGTATGTCCTCTTTGGAGAAATGTCTGTCCAAGTCCTCTGTCCTTTGTTAGGCTTTTTTTGGGGAGGGCGAGGTTTGCGTTTTTGGGGGTTTTTGTTTTTGTTTTGGTGTTAAGCTGTTTGTTTCTTATATATTTTGGCCATTAACTGATACTAACCCCTTATTGGATATATCATATATGAGTATCTTCTGCCATTGGTAAGTATTTTTTCATTTTATTGATGGCTTCCTTCATGTGCAGAAACTTTTTAATTTGTATAGCCCCATTTGTTTATTTTTGCTTATTTTGCCTTTGCCTAAGGAAACATATCTAGAAAGATATCGCTAAGACAAGTGTCAAAGAGTTTACTGCTTACTTTTTTCTCTAGACATTTTGTGGTCTCAGGTTTATAATTTGAATCTGTAATCCATTTTGAAATTATTTTTGTATATGGTATAAGTGGTCCATTTTGTGTTTTACATGTATTTTTCTCCTTTTCCCAACACCATTTATTGAAGAGACTGTCTTTACCCCATAGTATATCCTTCCCTCCTTCGTTGCAGATTAAATGGAAGTCCATTTTAAGTGTTAAGCACATCACAAATAAAAACACCATACAGAAGCATGCAGAATAATGTTTGAGCAAATATCTGAGTACCAGGGCCCAACCATGTTGACACATAAAATTAAGCATCACAACGCTCAACCTGGCCTGAATGGACACAGGAATTAATGCTAAATGGGCCAGAGAAAGTCTACATACTAGGCTGGAGGGTCATGAACAAGAGAAATGATTCCTTCCTACACCAGGTACTGAGAGAGGGATTACGAATTCTAGGAACAAAAACCTTCTGATACCTCAATAAAGGACAGCAGATTTAATGACCTCTCACCAATTCACATATGGGCTATCAAGAAACAAGTGAACCTGGAAGAAGTGACAAAAAAAACCAAGAGTAAAAAGGAATATAATAGTCACCCAAGGGGGCCAACAGCCAGAGAGAGGAACACAAGAGGGATTTTGGACAGAGATTTGAAATCTAGTTAAATAGAACTCCAGGAGGGTACAGAAGGCCACCCGAAAACACCTACAGTGAGAAAACATTCACATGGATAAATTCAGCCATGAAAAGACTTTCTGGAACTAAGAATGTGACTATTAAGTTAAAATATTTAATGTAAGAATATAAGGAGTGGTTGATGATTTTGAGACACAGATTAGTGGACAGGAAGATTAGATATAAAAGTATATCAAAACAGGACAGAAGTTAATAGACAGAAATTATGGGCAGAAAGGCTAAAACTATGAACAGATGCATGAATTTAAACACATGAAAAAGGCAATAATTAAATAAATATCAAAAGAAAGTGTCATGGATCTCAAGAAATATTTCAGTCCAAAGACTGAAAGTATGACAGGCAACACTGATGAAAAAAGACACATCTAAATGTATGCTAGAGGTATTTTTGAAGTTAGAATAAGGATAATCTTTTCAAGGCTTCTGGAAGAAATAGGAAGTTATATATAAAGGAAAAATAATCAGTCTGGCATTAAAATCTTCATTTACACCTCTAGAAATTAGAAGAGAGAGGTTATCTATTAGTCTATATTATATAGATATCATATATAGATATATGCATATCTATAACATATATATATAGAGAGAGAGAGAGATGAATGTCATAGACCTGTAAGATATGTGATTAGCATATGGAAATCTGGTTTAAATTGAGCTAGCCCATTTCACAGTGACCAGCATTTAGGCAGTCTAAAAAGGGGAAATGACCATTCTTTTAAACATGGCTAAGATAATATTCATTATCAAATGGTGAAATGGTGGCATTTTCAAGTGAAACATCACATGTCATTCTTCAAGTTTGTGTGTAACTGGGAGGTCACATTGTGATAATAACAGATATTCACAACCATTCACTTTCTTAGGGAATTCAAGAATGCAATACAATAAACACATCTGTTCCAAATATGTCACTTCATGAAGCATAATTACTGAAGAAATTCATGTCACTGAACATATATTATTTTTGGGCTTCCTTTGAATTTGCGTGTTGTAGACACTGGTAGAGAGGATTTCTATAGGTATTAAAATGAAGGTATGCATTATTGGTGAAGAAAACTTTAATTATTTCAATGAGTCTCTATTGACGAACCCCAAAAATCGCTGATGGGCACATTAAATTGTGATTAAATCTGTGCATTACCTACCTGAAGCTTTTAAATACCTATCAATCAAAAAAGCCCATGATTAGAATTGCAAAACAAAGGTTAATCAAGAACCTTATTTACTATTACTGATGCTGTGAGACTTCTTTATGATAAGAAATCAACATTCTGCTAACAATAGCTTCTATTAATTTATACAGGATCTTAGACGTATTCCCACAGAAAGGAATGCCACCTCTTGATGAAGCAGCTCTTTCATTTATACTGAAAAACGTGATTAGCATATGGAAATCACATGAGAAGTACAACATAGATGCCAAACTTAGAGCATTTTACACTAAAAGGAAAAGGGTATTCATTCCTAAATATAATAGAAACACAAAATATTGTGTATTATATATTAAGTAAAAAGTGAGGCTGTCTATTAACTCACTTCTGCATTTGAAATTCTAATGATATAAAAGTAATTTTGCCTTGCCTGGTTCTCTGTTCTTTCTCTGTCCTGCTACAGACAACATTTTCACCCTGGGCTTCTAGAAGTTTACCCACACACACATAACCTAAAAAGTTTTGCTTTTAACCACTCAGTAAACATATTCATTTCTCCCATAGAGTATAAAATCGTGTTTCATGTGAACAATATTTTATACCATCTTATAGAACTAAAAAATAATAAAGAAGTCAGATAACCATGGTATAAAGGGTTTAAAACCTATTTGACCTACTAGTTCATTTTTAAACAGAAAGTCATGTATTTCAGAGTATACTGGTTTTCAGTTTCAACAAGAAACCAGTATTACCAGCTTCAGATCAACTTGTCTTAAATTATTCAAATGGCTTAATTATCAATTACGGTATTTTCTTACATCAGCTTCCATTTTGGACTTTTCTCCTGTTTGGATGGGATTTTATATTAACTGTCCTTTCATTTCTGTGTCCATATTCTCAATTGGTTTTGGGAGTTAATCATTTAATAAAATTTGTTAAGATAAATTATTTTAAAAGTGGTTTACAGAACTGAAAGCATAACAGAAATTTGCTTAATTTGTTTATATAAGACATTCCCAAATGGCTGTGGTGTCTTATGTCCCTAAGAAGTAATTTCATATTTTAAACAATTGTTTAATGTCACAAGAGACAGTAAGAGTAATTTTCCTCAGAGAGTTTGTATTTGAATCACAGAATCTCTACAGATAGGTAATTCGGCTCTCTCTGGCAAAAGTGTTAAAGTACTGCTTAATTTCTTCCTCATGGACTTGACAGCCCTCCAGTGCTTCGAATCATTACAGTTATCACAATTTGATTTGTAGTGCATGGAAATGGTTTCATTGCCACTTACTTTTTAAATCACTGTATTGCAGTAAATGGAAAAATCATTAGTGAAGCTGCTCTGTTAGTTGAAAGAGATAAAGACGACAGTGGTTTGCTACTATATTAAAGATGGAAAGTAAATATTTTCAAATATCTGCTGTTTTTTATTGTTTATGCTATTACAGTTGCTTCCGCTTTTCCTCCCTTCCTCCGTCTCCACCCTGCCCCTGCCCAGTCAATCCCCGTATTGCTGTCTGCATCCACGGTTGGGCATAAATGTTCTACTTTTAACAGTAAGAAATTAATGCTATTGATCTCCAAATAGACTGTGCCTTGGGCCTTATTTCCACTAAAGAAATTATTTACTTCTAAATATGTAGTCTATCTAATGATTAATACCTCCTTTCTTTTATCCTTCTATTTCTAGCCACAAGCTTGGTGCACATTATGATCTTATTTCCACCCTAAATCAACACATGCATATACAGTTACATGTAGCGATGAGTACATTCTGCATGATCGTGGAATTGTGGGTAATTTTTTTTTTAGTTTTTATGTTTCGATATTTTTCAGGTATTCTGCAATGAATATATTTTGCTTCTACTACTGAAATTATAAATATACTATTTATATGCTTACATTAAAGAGTAAATGAAAAAAATGAGAAATTAGTCAACTAAGAGTGAATAACATCCATTTATTCATATGGCAGACATTTTGTTAGATAATTTTAGAGCGTATTCTTCTAGTTCTATGCATATACAAATACCTGCAATATTTTTGAAACCACTTTGAAATTATAAATTACATATTGATTTACAAAGTGCTTTTACTTAACAATGTACCATGACAAATTAGCCCATTTTACTATTTCACAAATGCCATAGTCTCCCATTTCGGTAGAAGGTACCAGCGTCTCCCTGAGTTCTCAAGCCTAAATCTTAATTACTCTTGATTTCACTCCTTCTTCTACTATTAGCTCCTACCAATTCAATCCATCAGCAACGACTGGCATCTCCACCTCTGCTTATGAATCTGTCCATTTTCCTCCATCTCCACTAGTCCAAACGTCCTCCCTAATCCAAACGTCCATCATTGTTCATCTGAATTTCTAGAATAGCTTCCTAACTGTCCTCATGTATTTCCCTCTTTCCTCTACAAATCCATTATCATCATATTAACTGGAGATATTTTTAAACCATAAACCAAACAACGTCATTTCCCCACTTAAACCCTGCCAATTAGTATGTTATTGGTATAAATGTGTATAAAACCCAAACACCTGGCTTAGAAAGCCCTACAAAATCTGGCCCTGCCTCCTCTCTGACCCCTGTGTTACCATTCCCCCTCCCCACCTGACTGCACTGAATTCTAGTCACACAAACCTGCTTGATTTCTCAGACTCTCCTTGTCCTGTCCCACTTTTTCGTCTTCTCACTAAGTGTTTTATCTAACCGGAATATTTTCCCTCAATCTTCCCATCTGGCTAAATCTTGTCATTCAGCTTGTAACCAAAATGTCACTGACACATGAATTCTCTGTAGAGGACTTGTTTGCCATCTGATACTTTCCTAGTAGGTACAAATTGATGAATTGATTAGATTGATGGGTTCACTGTTTCTTTCCCCACATAAGCTCTGTGAAACTAGTGCTTTGCTGACTTCATCCACCTCTGTAGTCCCAGGAGAGAAATAACTGTTTTCATGGTGAGACCAAGGAAACATCCCCAAGCACACTCTGTTTTGCTGTGTTGCCAAATTTTAAAGTTTTGTTTTTCTTAACACAATTAGGTCACTTTTATTTGGTAAAATGGGAAATGATGTTAGCACAATGCAGAAGCTACCGATTTATTCAACACCCCAGAAGACTAATACTTGAATTAATCAGGGAAATTTTTCTCAAAATTAGAGAGAAAACCTAGACAGTATCTGAACTGCTTGATTAAAAAATAATGCCCTACAGAAATACCCTGCTTTATTTCAAGAAGTGGCTTGCTTAGTGTCATCAGAGTGCTGCACCTCGCACTTTGGTTATGATCGGAGCGAATGCCCATGAAGCGGCTGCAAATGTATTACTGTCCTACTCCTCCAACCTTAAAAAACTATCAGTGAAAAACATCTATGCTCATGCTTAGATCTTTACTTTTCATAAATAGTCATAACTATGGTAACTGTCCCTAAGAATATACATTTTGAAGGAGGAAACGTGAGTTCCAGGATTTAAGGCACCTAAGAAGTGTTTCTAGGTGCGCATGGTAGTGGCGATTTAACTGTGGCAGTGTTTTTATTAAGGATGTTATTCTTTTGTTGATAATTTTATTAAGTTAAATTTGTTGGAGGGGAATTGGTTAATAAAATTATGTAGGTTTCAAGTGTACAGTTACGTAATACATCATCTGGTTATTGTTTTGTGTGCCCACCACCCAAAGTCTAATCTTCTTCTGTCATTATACATGTATATTTGACCTCCTTTACCCTTTACTACCAACCTCACCCTTTACTATCAACTCCTTCCTTCTGGTCACAACCATTCTGTTGTCTGCATCTATGAGTTTTTGCTTGCTTTTCTCGTTTGTTCATTGTTTGCTTTCAGTTTTCATATTCCACATATGAGTGAAATCATACAGTTCTTGATTTTTTCTGTCTGACCTATTTCACCTAGCATGGTAGTCTCAAGATTCATCCATGTTCTTGCAAATGATAGTATTTCATCATTTCTCGTGGCTGAGGAGACATCTTTGATACGTAATAACGTTCATTTGTCAAATGTTTGAGGTTCAGGATAGTGGCTTGAAAAAATATTAAAACAGGAAATTGGCTCCTTCATACCTCCTCTTCGTCCTGAAATATACAGCCCAGCAGAAAGCCTGCTCTGCTAGACATCACCGTGTACTAACTTATACATAATGAAGTGCGAACTGGAACCTATCTTAGATTATGTAACAGTATATATCCTATTGATTTCTTAGTAAGATTATGCCTAATATGAAATATGTTCATATATCTTATACATCATTCATTCATATATTCATTTACTCAGCAAGTGTTTGCTCATCATCTACCCAGATCCAGGGACAGTGCGACATCCTAAGCATTTGATTGTAAATGAGGCAGTTTCGACCTTCAGGGAGCTTTAGAGTTGAAGCCCTAAAATCATTTTAATTTTGAATTAATGTACTCTTTTTGTTTCAAGAATGTGCTGGAGAAAAATTAATTTAAAAAAATTTTTATTGACAATGTAGCCACTTAGGGCATCTTTATTCAAAAGACTTTTCTGACACTATGGCTAGAATTATTTGTGGTGCCAAAAGCAAAATTTGCCTTTTCTTTTTGTCATTACTGCTGGGAATTATGTCTTCATTCCAAGTATTGTTTTTTGGTACGTTACTTGTTAGATTTCTCTTTGGATCCCAAAGTTTCACACAAATGTGTCTACGTATGAATACAGTTTTATGTTTTCCTTTTGAGCTTGCATTCCTGAATCTGAGGATTATATTTTTCATCAGTTCTGTAAATCCCACATTTATCACTCCTTCAAATATCTCCCATTCTTTCCCTTCTTCTAGAATTTCAACTTATATATATCTTGTCTTATAAGTGAAATTATAAGCTATTTGAAATCTACTTTTTATTTTACCTACTTAAATTCAAATTTCAATGAGAATTTCTATTTCTGGAATCACTTTTCCCAAAAATATTCATTATTCATGTTTACATATAGTGTTTTTTCTT
The DNA here is from genome assembly GCA_004026545.1 of Mormoops blainvillei. Lineage (NCBI taxonomy): Eukaryota > Metazoa > Chordata > Mammalia > Chiroptera > Mormoopidae > Mormoops > Mormoops blainvillei. Next base: position 124,492 of record PVJD01003760.1, read on the forward strand.
TCTCACATTTAAATTCCTTAGTTAAATGACTCCGATAATTTTAATTTTTTATTTGACAGTCCCTATTGAGTAATTTTGTTAACTGAATTCCTTCGGCGTCTAATCCTTGTGTGCATAGGTGTGTGCGCGTGTGTGTCTGTGTGCGGGGACACACGCTCCTGTGTGCACCAGCACTGCCTCAGCTAATGGTGAGATGTTTCTTCATGTAGGTTGTAATTTTTGGTTGCGAGCTCTTATCTGATGGGGGTTTATCTGTGGGAATTCTGTGGGAGTTGGGCTGAGAATATATTCCTTCAGACCATTTTTTACTTTTGCTTCTTCAGGGTAGCCATGCAGAAGCAATGGCCCCAGGCATTTTAATGTTAATTTCTTGGTTCGTATTTCTCTGTCCATGTAGGAAGTACAGATGTGCATCCGGGTAAGAGACAAACACAGAAGGCCTGGGAATGTGAAACCTCAGGGGAGAACATTTTTTCTGCAGTTTTATCCAAGACTAAGACCAAAACACATCCTAGTTATTCTATGGAGACATAGGAAGACATTTTCCTCCTCTTCAATATTTATCAGAGGTTTTGACTTTACATGGGTCTCAGCTTCATACAGGAGTCTCATTTCCGCCCCCATTTCTAGAGCCCAAGCCCACTTGCTGTTTAAAACTCACCCACGTATTGTCCTTCAAACACTGTACTGACAACTGCAGAATCTCACCAGCCTTCTTCCCAGTTCCCTCAGTTTTGTTTCTTAGGATTTCTAGAACATTAAATTTCTGATATACATTTTTAGAAATGGTTGTATAATATACCCATCATTTTTTTGTTCTGAAAACTTTGCATAGTTTTTCTGGTTCAAATTTATACAGCAATCAGAAAGGGGAAATGGAGGATATGGCTCTGATAATCATATAATGTCCAGATACAATGCTAAAACAAACAGCATAAAGCTGACATTGTTATTAGTGATAATTTCTTTTTTAAAACATTTTTAAACATGTTTTATTTATTTATTTTTAGAGGGGAAGGGAGCGAGAGAGGGAAACATCAATGTGCGGTTGCTTCTGGCACGCCCCCTACTGGGGACCTGACCTGCAACCCAGGCGTGTGCCCCGATAGGGAATCGAATGAACCAGCGACCCCTTGCTTTGCAGGCCGACACTGAACCCACAGAACCACTCCAACCAGGGAAGTAACAATTCCTGTTTATTGGTTTGTTTTGGGGGTTTTTGTTGTTGTTTTTGTGAACAGGGAATTGCCACTTTAAGTGGCACAATAAACAAACAAATAAGCAAACAGTTCCCTTAGTATAAGAGGTGCTTCAATTGTTTGGGCCATTTTAATAAATGAGAAGGGGCTGGTGACATAGGCTGGATTTCAAGGAACAACAGCAAGTCTATAATTAGTTATCATCAGTTCAACATGGGAGCAAATGTGAGCGGTGTTACAAAATAAAATTACACAATGGATGCGGAATTTGGCAGTTAATGCTCCTTTTTTGTTTCTTATTGGTATAATAGCCAATCAAAGGAGAAGAGAGACTTGTGATAGGCACTTCAAAGTGAGCTCCTAGTTTTTAAATATACGTGAGAGCAGAAAGTGGAAGAAATAGAGCAAGCATTAAAATGGCTTTGTCAGGCTATTATATCAATAAAAATATTTATTAAAGCTTTACTTTGTATAAGGTATTGAGTTCTGCTTTCACATAATTCAAGAATTCACCTTCAGATTGTCTTGTCACACTCAACTGATCTAAGACCTAAAACAGAAAGTTCTTAATGTCACACATCAGCAATTTTATGACATGTTGCTTGGAATTCAGAATCTGTAGCAATTCTTCTAAAGAAAAATAATCCATTTTTTCTTCAAACCTTGAGCAAAAGATACAAATATATAGACTTCATAATCACTATAGTAGCAAAAAAGCAAAAAACAAACCCAGATAAAGCTTTTAGAATAAAATAGGATAGTTTGCCTTCTTTTAGAGTTTAAACATAATAAATATTACATGGGTTAATCAAAACTTGGTATGAGTATATTTATCTTTTCTTCTCTAGACCAGAGAATATTAAGGTAATTAGAGACTGTGTTGTGACTTAGTCCTCAAAATTGGGAAAAAAATTTAATTTTTAATATCAGGTAAAATTTATATTTTTGTCTATTGTTTCCCACCTTAAAATGTGTCTTCTGATAATGTTCTCAGTCATGGCTACACTTTAGAATCATTTGAGAGAACTCAAAAATAATAATAATAAATGATGGCTAGCTTCCACGCCAGTGCAGTTAAAACAGAATTTATGTTTGTTTTTCTGGTTTGTTCACTTGCTGCTTTCAATTTTGTATCCCACATCTGAGTGAAACCAACCGATTAAAACTCATAGACACAGACAACGGTACACTGTTTACTAGAGAGAAGGGGGTTAAGGGGAAGTGAAGAGCAAAGGGGGCCAAACATAGATGATGGAACAAGACTTGACGCTGGGTGGTGGAACACACGATGCATTATTAGAGACTGTATCACAGACTTGTACACTCGAAACCTATACAATTTTATCCACCAATGTAACCCCAATAAATTTATTTTAAAAATTTATGATTGGAGGCCAAGAATTGATATGATCTTAAACATTCTCCAGATGGTTTTACTGTGTAGTTGGAATAAGCACTGCAGAGACCTGTTCTGGCCATGAGCAGAGCAGCACGGGTTCGGAACCCGAGCGGAAGGAGGAAGGCTGCTTAGGGGAGACGTGTAGCTGGAGGAGGACCGCTTATGGCGCACACGTAGCTTATTTGCTCTTCACAAAGCACTTGTGAGATTTGCCTGAGGAAATTAATGCTTCCAGTTACTTTTACAGTGGTTCTTAAGCCCCTCAGGATTACTTCTTAGAAGCAGCTGATGGTGGAGTTTATATGCATATAAGAAGTTGATTCTCCTCATATTTCAGCAACTTAAAAATTGACTAAAGAGTAGAGAACTTTTATTAGTAGATAAATAATTCTTATATAATGCCTAGGTACAAGAGCTACAAAACATTGTAGCTGTAAAACATTCATTAAAATAGACTAATATATATTAAGTACTAGTTTACCTATTATCAATTATTGCCAGTTTTCTAAAACAGGTACAAATATTATTACAATAAATACAAAAATGTTTTATTTTTAATCTCTTTCCCTAGGGTTATTTTAAGGATACCTAGCTGTTTCAATTTTATGGCAATTTTTAATTTTTTTTTTACTTTCTATTTCTGTAGTGTTTTAGTTATTTTCAAATATAGTGAAAACAGTATGAGATTTCAATCCATCCAGTCATCCACATTACCTCCCTCCCTCACTCTCTCTCCCCGAGTCAGAGGTTTCCAATTTATTTTTCTTATAATGGGACTAATAACTGATATATTGTGAACATTTTAAAATAATCTACCTAATAGCTTATATCACATCCTAGTTCAATAAATAATGGCTATTACTTTTTTTTATTTTATAGTAATTGAGATCTCTCACTCTCTCACACCTTAAGAATATGATAAAAATTTTTTCAATTTTGAGCAAAAACATCTAATGCATTTACATTTTTTTCTCTTAATAAGGACAGGGAAATTTAAAATGAGTCCATTTATGAATAGCAGCTATACAACAAATAAAAATTAGTAAGATCTTTAAGACGGCCAATCAACAATGCATAATAATGTATGCGGTTTCATGTACCTTTTTATTTTTACCATATTGATTTATTAAATGAAACTTCAGGGCATTTACATGAAATTTAAAAGAAGAAAGACTTCCTTATTAGTGAGAAATATAAATGGAAGGAGAACATGTATTCATGGTCCCCGAACATTCAAAACAAAACATGGCCCAATAAACACAATATTCTGCAACAGTGGAAGGTTCTGTGAAATCCTGCCTGCAAGTTCCCAGTAAGTGTTGAAGGCATTGTTACCTGTGCCAGGGAGCTGTCCTGATAATGGATCTGTTGCTATGGAAGCAAGTTCAATCTTAGTTACACTTGGCAGCCCCAAGAATGGTTTTACAAGATTTTTTTCCATGAACGTTTGGGGTAAAAGTAACAATCGATAAATGAAAAATATAGAAACAATGGAATAATCTGGAGTCCACAAGTCAGCACCACTTCTTTTCCTATAATTCAACCTTGCAGAGGAAACAGACTTTCATAAATTGAGAACTGACTTTTTTGTCCCATAATAACATTACCAACAACTAAACCAGCCAAGTCTCTTTTGCATAATTCTGCACCCTGACAAATGCTAATATTTTCTCTGAATGGCTGCACCTGCCTAAAGCAAAGTCACTGTGCTATTTGGTTTGTTCCTTGATAAACTTTCTTGTTTCCTGAATGTGGAAAAATGGAAATCTAACCTTAACTGTAGTGGATTTGTTAAACCCTACTTGCACGTGCTGCTTTTATCAGTCTTCATTAATTTTAGTGTTTACATAAGGAAAGACTACTCTAGAATATTTTAAGCCTTCCTAATTGTAAATGGGACCCAAGTACCTAACTGAAATAGAAGACATGTTTATATGGGTAAATATTTTACATTAAAACAGAATGCAATATCACTTTTTCCCTTTCTCAGTTTTCCAGAGGTAGCACTTGCAGCTCTTTAACCTTTTCTGCTGCAGTTTATCGCCATATTTTTTAAAATAATCCATGAATACTTCTATTTTTTGATTCTCTCATTTATACTGTTATTCATTAACTTTATGTTATTGTAGGTCAGATTTTTATCTGTTTTGTCCTCTCTCCCCATCATACCAGTTTCTGTTTTTATCACAATTTTTCATTATTATAATAATTTAAATTTTTAAAACCCTAATGGTTTAATAATATAATATTTCCTTTCTTATGAAACTTCGTATTTGAGCTGGACTCTCAAGAGCCTCTTTTGTCCTTCGTTTGTGTAGTTTTCTTGGCACCTCTGGCGGAGTCTTCATATACCCTTTTCAATATAGTAAATTGCACATCAGAGCAACTTCAACATATCTAACCTGTCTGACAATATATTCTTTTTTTCCTTACTAGAGCCTCTTGTCTGTTTCCAATATGATCTGATTAATTTTAAACCTGCTATATCTTCTTGGGTTCCCTCTTCACTATTGACCTGGGAATTCCCTTTGCCTTTATCCTCTATTAAATCAGCTGTTTCCTGAGTTGCGTCCTCTCTTTTAAGTTTATCTCCATATTTTAGTTAAGGAACTCTTCCCGTAACTTCCTGAGAATGACATATGAGAGGTAAACTTCTGAAGTTTTGTCTAAAATTATTCTTTATGCTTACTTTTGATTGCTTGAAAGTAGATTGTTTTTAAAAAAAGTCTGACTTTGAGTAGCCAATCTTGAAAAATAAAATTGGAAGTCTTGCACTTGCTGACTTCAAAACTTATTACAAGACTGTAGTAATCAAATCAATGTGGTACTGGCACAAAGACAGACATACGGGCCAATGGAACACAATAGAGAGCACAGAAATAAATCCTTGTATATACAATCAAATTATTTTTGACAGGGTGCTGTGACTATTCAATGAAGAAAGGACAGTTTTTCAACAAATAGTTTTGGGAAACTGCATGTCCACATACATTGGATCCTTACCTTACAGCATATACAAATGTTAATAAAAATATATCAAGTACTGAAATGTAAGACTTCAAACTATTAAAACCTTAAAAAAGAAAACATAGGGAAATGACTTTTATGATGCTGGATTTGACAATAATTTCTTGGATATGACAAAAAATGCAGACAACAAAAGTAAAAATAGATGTTGCATTACATCTAACAAAACTTCTGTGTATCAAATAATTAAAAATAGCTTTACCACATGATCCAGCAATTCCACCTTTGGATATACAGCCAAAAGAATTGAAAGCAGTGTCTTGAAGAGATATTTGTATACTCATATTCATAACAGCATTCTTCATGGGAGCCAAAAGATGAAAGTAACACGAATGTCCATAGATATGTATCCATAGATAAATGGATAAAGAAAGTGTGGTATGCACATGCAAGGAAATGTTATTCATCCTTGAAAAGAAATGAAATGCTGTCAAACGCTGCAGCATGGATGAACCTTGAGAATATTATGCTAAATGAAATAGGCCAATCACAAAAAGTCAAATACTGTGACTCTACTTATATGAGGTATCTAGAGTAATCAAATTCATAGAAACAGAAAGCAGAATGTTGGCCTTCAGAGGGTAGGGGGAGATCAAAATGGGAAGTTGTTAGTGGGCATAGAGTTTCAGTTTTGCAAAACAAAAAATGTTCTGGAGTTTGGTTTTATAACACTGTGACTATAATTTACACCACTTAACTTCACACTTAGAAATAGTTGAGATGGTAAATTCTATATTATGTGTATTATTTCTCAATTGCTTTTTTTAATGCCAAAAACTCTGTTCATAAAAAACATTCAGTTAAGTAAGTTAGAATATGCATAGAACTGTATCTGAAATGCATAGGATTTTTTTTTTACCCCTCGTGTTACTTTTCAGAAGTCTAAAATTATTCTGATCTTCTATGCTTTGAACATGTGACTTATACCTCCTGTTGTTACTTAGCCCCATCCCTGAACTTCTTCACTCTCCCCTGTATTGGGACTGACAGCCTGAAATCTACATTTCCCGAACACACCGGCCCACAGAGGTCTAGTTTAGGTTCCATCAGAAGAAAGTGCTTGTGCCAGACCCAGAGGACAGAGGAAAAGAATTATTGTCTCCCCAGTATTATCATCAGGCACAAGAGCTTCAGCAGGGGGCGGATGTGGGTTTTATTATACCTCCAGGTATTCTCCTGCCATTTATAGACTTTGTTGCTGCAGAAAGGAGAGCTCATCAGTGAGTTCTACAGCTTTTATTACTTCCAGCAGCCTTATAAACAATTGGTGCTCTATATTAACATTTTCTTGCCTGAAATTCCTAAAGTGATTTCTCTTTTCTCATAGAATTCTGAACAAGTACCAGGATGTGGCTACCACCTCCCACACCCAAAAATACTAATAAAAAAAAAAAAACAGGTGGGGAGAGCATTAGCTTAGTGGTTAGAGGGCATATTCTGAGGACTCTGGTACTGGAAACAGGACAGTAGGCAATATTTTATACGTGGAGGTAAAATATTTGCTAACATTTTGTTAACTTTGAAGAAAGTCACCTTGTAAGAATCTGAGTATCTCTGTGTTAGCTCCAGTTGGTTGTATGGTTGACATGAACTGAGTTCAGGGGGCATTGGTAACTTTGCAAATGATAGCTAGGGGGGCAGGTTAGGGGATGGAGGGGTTAAGCAAAAAGGAGAAAAGGACTCATGGACGTGGACAACAGTGTGGTGATTGCTGGGGGGCAGGGACATAAGGGGACTAAATGGTAAATGGGAAAAAAATACAATAAAGATTAAATAAAAATAAAAGAACTATAAAAGAAATGAAAAGAGCAAAAATGAGAGCACAATAGCTAAACTGTAAGCTCAATGTTATTACCGGGTCACTATAGATGTAGGAATTTTTGGAGTCTCCCTTTCTTTCCTTCTTGAAATGTGCATGTGCATTGACTCTTGTCTTTTTGTGTTATCGAGCAGATATTGTGTGGAGGAGAGAAAGAGGGTTAGTTAGTTATCAGTTCTTTGATTCTAGAGAGTCACATCCAGACCTGAACCCATGGAGCCCTAGACTTCAAGCAATGATTTTATTTGATGCCATGTATAGACTTTTCAAAGCTATTATTTTAGGCAATTTACCTGAATTTAAAATGGACTAGTATACATCCCAGATTGAAATATTTTATGATTGATTTAGTCTGTTTAAAAAAACAGTTAATATAAGAAATTTTTTTCTCCAGATGCTAGATAAAACATTAGGAAATAAACACATTCTTTATGTAAGACTTTTTTGTTTCTTTGAATAGATAGGAATTTGAAATTTGACCCTGATATCTGTGATTTCATCACTTAAATTCATTGTAGGCATTTTCATTCCCCAATAACATGCTAAATTTAATTAAACCTAACAACTTCTAAAATAAATTGTTTCTCTAGGATTATTCTTTAAAAACAGACTTTTGCTTGAATGATATTTTAGTAATATAATGTCCAAGGTTTTTACTATTATATAACATTTACATAATAACATTTAATTTACAAATTAAAACAGCCTTATAATAGACACTATTTTTTAAAAAAGATTTTATTTATTTATTTTTAGACAGAGGGAAAGGGAAGGAGAAAGAGAGGGAGAGAAATACTGATGTGAGAGAGAGAAACATCAACTGGTTGCCTTTTGCATGTGCCCTGATTGGGAATTGAACTGGTGACCTTTTCTTTTGCAGGATGAAGCCTTGCCAATTTAGCCAGACTGGTCAGGGCAAATGCATCATTTAGCTCTTAACGTTTGTTTTTCGACTTACTTTGACTTTTGACATTTCATCTCTCTATACTCTACATTTCTCACCTCTATCATGCATAGCTGGTATCTGGTTCAATGAGGGGATGTCAAGGAAAAAGCAATTTAATTCGATAATCTTGTATCTCCCTGTAATTTAAGGCTGCTCAGAGTTTAGAGTACAGGCAGGAATTCCATTTTTTCCACGTTTCTCTGTAAAAGCATAGATAAGACACAGAAGATTTTTCTTAATTAGTCATTACCTCATGAGGAAGTGTATTGTAGAAGAAAAGATGTTAGAACAAATAAAAATGTATAACACTAGGAATAAAGATTTTACATTGAGCTTTTAATTAATTTATGCTTTAACTGAATAATTCAAGAAAAACAAATTTCATTCACTAATAATTTTTTTGGTAAAATGTGCTAATTTCTTAGAAAATAAGCACTATGTATTATCTGAAAATAGTTAATTTTTAGAATAACCTTTATATTACTGTGTTTATGAGTATAATTGTCTTTATATTCTATCTGGGAAATATACACCATTCATTATTTCATTTTTCTGGGAAAAAGGACCCAAAAATAGTGATTTAAACAAAACCAAATCCTAGCACAAAACAATGTATTATGTATTTTTTAAAAAATAATGCTCGCATTCTATTTGCTATGTACAAACATATTTGGTCATTATAACATAGAGGATCCATGTAATGCTAATTAGTAATTAACATTAAAAACTGAACAGACTGAATATAATGTCATATTTATAATGGAAATACATTACAAATTGTGGCAAAGTATTGCATGTAAATAATTTGTATTGCGGCTTCTAAATTTATCACAGAAGGAGCATCAGATTTTCACCTACTATACATTTGATTACATTTCAGATCACTCATCACCTTTAAGAGAATGTCTGCACTTCATTTTTACAACATAAAGAGTTTAAAATGTGAGGAAATATTGATTTTTTTAAGTTAGTGGGTAATAAAAATAAATTTCTAAACTAAAATGTACTGTTAGGACTTGTAATGGGGTCCAGCCAGGGATTCCCCCCCGAAAGGGGGATTTGTAATGGTGTCCAGAATGTGGGTTGTCCAAGAAAAATATAGGATATTCTCCTGCCCACCCTAAGGTGGACCACCACGGGGGAAGGGAGACTTGGAGCAGAATCTTTCAGAGTTACTTTGCATATCAATAACAGGCCAGCTTCAGATGTGCCCTGGAGCAAGGCCATTGAGGGTCGTTTTGCATGTCATTGACAGAAGGACAGCTTCATATCTCATATGCAAAGAAGATTATTTTGCATATCAACAAGGCTAACAGGGAAGGTTTGCTTAACTTAAACCCAGGTGGTAACTGGGAAGAAGGTCCCCCAGTTACAGCGTGTATGCAGGAGAGCTGGGAGATGGTTCGCCCCACACTAGGGGCGAGCAAAGCAAAGACTGTGTGGGAAGGAAAGGGGAGAAAGGACTCTTGCTAGTGGGCCATGAGAAGGTGCCACGTGGTTTTGGGTTAAGAACTGGTGATCTTGGCAACGCAGCTGATGATGCTGGGAACCGTTTGCAAGAGGCCTGGCTTGCCGAGCTCCAGACTTCTGTTCTTTTCCTCCTGAAGGACAGTTCCCCCGACTGGCCCAACTGGGCAAAGGGGGGGAGGCAAGACTGTGTGTGTTGGTGGGTGTTTAAAAGGGACTTTCAGATTTAACGGCCGCATTTAGCCATCATTCAAAAGCCTGTATAACTTTTGAATAAATAGTTCCTTTCCTTTCACCAAACTTTGGCATTGAGAGCCATTACGTCTAAGGGCGGCGGGCAAAGAACCTAGAACAGAGGGACCCTCGGGCAGGTGGGGCATCATTTCGCTAACAATTTCTAGCCTCCCACCCCTTAATGGGTCCACATTTGTTAACAGTCTCATCAAGCTTTTTTTTGGCTCTTTCATAGCCTCAATCAATCATACACACACATACACATATAAAAATTGAAGGTGAAAATCAAAATGCTAAATTAACTATAAAAATGTTATTCATCTCCTGTAGGATCTTTAATTAAAAAGAATTGTAGACATTTTGCTTTATTTCTACTATAGAAGTAAAAATCAAGAAAACAGGCCAAGAACTTGTATTAGTGAAATTAATCTATAAATGCCTCACCCTATTTTAGAAACAGTTAAGGAGGAAAGCAATGATTTTCTTAATGATATTACTTCACATTTGTTGAGTAGATTTCTTACTGCAAAGCTCTTTCCTGCATACCTGTATGGTTTACAGGTTTAGAAGGGAATTTAGAGAAGTTTTTCATATTCTGAAATTATGGATAATAAAGTTCAATATGAATACAAGGTTTGAATGTTCATTTACAGGTTCAGGTATGCATGAAATATATATTCTTGTCTAAAATAAATTAGGTTAACACCTAATCCCTATCCCAACAAACTGACAGGAAACTTGGTTATAGTCACTGCCCCCTCCTCTCAGCAGCATAAGGAAGCATCTAGCAAAAGTCTGTCTTTTGTAGAGTTAAATATTCTACAGAGCCTCTCTCTTCTATTGTCCATGTTCGTGATGATTGGTTGGTTCAAACCAACAGGATTTTTAAAGTTTCTCAAGTCAGAGAGGCTTAGAGGAGCCTCAGCGATGCTAAATCATAGAGCTATTTGGTAAGGTGGGAGCCCTGCTTACCCAGGAAGTCTCCCCAAATTCACACTGCGACCACCCCCTCCAAACCTTTATCATTTCCCCAACAGGCACTCTACCTGTAGAGCTCTGGCCTCTTCCTTATCTCTGCAGAAATCTGTTCCCTTTCCCTCTACCTGTCATTATAGACACTCCTTTCTTTCCCTCTTACTCCTAAATGGAGCTTGCTCACTACTTTCTTCCCTGTTCTGGAAATTTTAAGTTAAGAAGACATTAGCCAGACCCTGCCCTTACATTCGTTAAGGTCCCTGGGGCAAAGTCTTCAAAGGGGCTGTGTGCCCTCATGGAAAATACGAAGGATACATAACAAATTAGCACCTCAAAAATTATTTTTCCAAGGATGAAAAAAATAAAAACTAAATGGATTATAAATCTGTCATGTTATGAGTCAAAAGCATTAGAACCTTGGCTTTGTAAATCAAATATAATATTTTGTACTTTATCATTTTGTGGATTTTTTTCTCAATCAATCACTTTGTTTTAGATTAATATACATTCTTCTACCAAGTTTTAGTTTCCTTCCCAGCTGGTAACCCAGGGAAAATGCATTCTACTTTTGTCATCTTTATAAATAGCTTATGTGGAGGAAAAGGGGCCACATATTAACCTGACAAGTTCATGGGAAGGCCTGCAAGACAACCATACAAACAGAGACCTAACGTAACCACAAAGGATGGTCTAAAATTAAAACTTATTAAAAGCAGTTCTTGGTGGGTAATCATGTCCTAGGCCAGTATTTTTCCCTAACAAAAGTCAGTTTTTGCCTTAACGGAGAAGCCTGTCTATTTTTGCATGTGTGATAACAGACCTTTGAAACAGCAAGATAACTTCCCATTTTCCCCAAAGCCCTTGGGCACAAGCTGAGACCACAAATCCCCTCACCGTTATTGTTACATTAATTATTGATTGTCAACTATCCTTTACCCACTTACATAAAAGAAGCATGTGTCTGTCGTTTTACCTTTTATCCAATCCCAGAGGTTTCCCGCCTTTGCTTTCTCCCGCCTTCCTAGTCTATCACCAGTGGACTTCATGCCATCCTCTTATGGCTCCTCCTTTGATTCTAATGTGTAAAATAAGGTGCTAAACTGCCATTCTCCAGAGCACTTCTCAATCTGTTGAGATGCTGCTTCCTGACAACTATCGTAAACTCAGCTCAAATAAACTCACCAAAAATTCTCTACAGGTTTGAAAGTCTCTTACACTGACAATTAATGAATTCGTTTATTCAGTAATTCTACTGAGTGTCTATTATAAGCTGGGTGCTATCCAGCAGTGTGGTGATCACAGCTCATACCCGCCTGTGATGACCCTATGAGAGAAGACACATTGTGGTTACTTGAAGAAAATAATCTAAACTGGGAACTGAAGAATAGGTAGGCATCAGCCAGATAAAAGGAATGTTAGGTAGAGGATGGAGGGATAGCGTGCCAGGCAGAGGAAAGAATAAATTGAAGGCCAAGACAGTTCATGGGCCTTCTCAAGAATTAAAAGTCCAGTAGAGCAAATCCTCAATTGCATTACAGACGAAGTTAAAGAATTCAGTTTTTCTCATAAGGATTTTGGAGAAATTTCATTAAAAGGCTAAAGAATTCTATAAGGGCTGTGAGAAAACCAGAGAAGTATTTTTAAAAGATAACTAAGTGGAGAAGGCAAAATAGAAAAACAAAGAGATTAGTGGTTACAGGAGGCAGACTGGCTTCAGGATGGTTAATTAAGAAGCTATGACAGTGGTTCAGATGTAAAAACACTTGTAACTGGGAGGTTTGGTCCAGACACGTTCAGTATAAAGTATGAATGAGACATACGAGTGGAGTTGTTAAGAAAGCTTTGAATTTGAGAAGAGAAATCTGGACAAGAGAAATGTACTTGATTGTCATAAGGTGATAGATCATGATTAAGGGCATAGTAGTGAATCAGGTCACACAGGAAGACCATGTAAGAAGAGAAGAATGTCTAGGGCAGAAACTGAAGGAATGTCAATATCCAGGTGAGAAGAATGAGCCTACAAGGATAAAAAGAAAGCATGGCAGGAAACAAGGAAGAAAGCCAAGAGAGTTTGATTTCTAAGAGAGCTAGAGAAGAGACAGTTTTAAGAAGAAAGGAAGGAAAGATTGAAGGAAAGGAAGGTGGGAGGAAAGGAGGAAGGAAGGAAGGTAGGCAGGTAGGGAAGGAAAGAAGGAAGGAAGGTCAATACAAATAGGGTGCAGTCAAAGCAAGAAAAAGATTCAAATAAATCCCTCAGATGAGACAGTCTGGGGATAATCGTTCATAACACTGGAAATAGCAAATACAGGCCGATCATGTGTTAAAGTATGAGTAGGAGGGAAAGAAATGGGAGAAAGCTCAAGGGTTGGTTTTTGTAACCTAAAAATTAAAGGACAAAGTGAGAGGTAACAAGCATTTGTTTGAGATCCAAAAAGAATAATAACTATTCTGGAAGCACTGACTGAGGTAACAATCCAAATAGTGTTCTCATTAGGAGGTGAAAGCAAGGGCTATTTATCAGGAAGCAGAGAATAACAATTACATAAATGTAAGGGAAGACTTTCTGCGGGTGTCAATAAGCTAAGGAAGGAATTTCTATAGGTGTCGATAAGCTCACATAATGATGCTAATTTTAAAGACTGTCTTTAATAATTTTTAGTCAGGTAGTCATAATGTCTGCTTCCCTGTTAGTTTGCAAACAGGCATTTGGAATACAGCGCTGCTTTACACCGGGGCCAAAGGCAATTTTGTCCAGTTTTAACATTCCGAATTTGAGGAATAAGACATGCAAGGAAGTTCCTCTAGGATAGCAGCTCCAACTCCATTTTGAAATGGTTCTATTTATACAGGATGGGGCAAAAGAGGTTTATAATTGTGAGTATGTGAAACACAGAGTTTATTCTTGTATTACCATTTATTAATTATTGTATTATTCTCTATGCGAACAACTGTGAAACTACTTTTGCCCCACCCTGTATTATTTCTACTGTTTGGAAAAAGAAGTGAAAACAGAAGTGAGATGATAGAGGAGTGTCAGCGCACTGAGGATCATAACGGGGTGCAAGGACAGGTATAGGGGTCATGAGTAAGTAAGCAAACGAGGAGAACAGGAGGCTGTTTTCTACTAGTGATTTCTGTGGCGGATTAGTTTTGGATCATAGCCGTTCCACCATGTGACCATGAGCTGATGACTACGATAGAACAAGAAGGTTATTCGGAAAGAATGGCACACTGATAAGCTATCCATGTGGAAAATGAAATCACAAAGGATAATGGTAGGACTGTATTCAACTGGGCAACTATATGTCATGAGCTAAAATATCTATTGAATTATTGGGAATTAGAGATGAAATCAAGAGATGACAGCAACAAGGATAATACTAGGGTTTTACAGCCAAAGAGTTTGGGTAGTAACAGAGTGTCCAAGGTGTGCCAACATCCACTTTCTGACCAGAGGCAGATGCTTTCAAATAAGTTTTCAGAGCTCGAAAGGAAGATTAACATCTGACTCAACTGTAACTAAAGACGCATGTTCAGGGGACAAACAGATTTTCTCTGAGCATACAGTGATGGGAATGAGGAGGTAGAGAATTCTGTTCATTATGGCATGGGAGATGTGATGAGAATAGTCTGGGATGCAAAATGAGATGAGGAAAAGTGAGATTTATCTTTTGCCTGAAGACACGAGGACTTGGTGGGTTGTCCCTGACCATGTTTAGCAACATTTCTAAACACCCAGCCCTCGCCAGATCCAACTACAAGTTGGAAGGAGGCAAGACATCTGGGGATGTCCGAGCCTGCAGAGATGAGGGGACAGCCATCCACAGCTGTTTCTTTTCTTCACTGAGTGTATCCAGGAGACACTCCCTGCTTAACAGCCCTGGCACCATCTGGCTGGTCACCTTGGGGGTCAGTGTCCCCGACTGGAAGGAGCACCCTTTCTTTATCCCCCACCGTTGCTTTCAGATAAAGCTTATTGAGTTTTCTAGTTCAGCCTTTTTACTTCAGAATAGAATATTCTTAAAAGATGATGATGTGATGCAGTTTGGAGAGCATTTCATTTTTTCTCTGTTATTTTGAATTAGAAGAGCTTACATTTTTCGAGGACAAAATGGCAGAAGAATAATCGCCATCTGGCTCTTTGGATGAAAACCTCATGGCATCCAGGACTCCGCCTCAGCTCTCCCTGGCCCCTAGCCATGAAACCAGCCCCCGACCACAGCTAGCGGGCCTCAGCTGCGCGCAAGCCCGCCGTGCGTGGGCCTCAGAACTTCTCATCTAAACCGTTAATTAACACGTGTTTTACTTAGCAGATACCTGACTGGTTGCTTGAGGAGATAAATAAAGTAGATATATAGATAGTTTTGTATATCACTGCCTATACCTACAAGGTATCTACACGCGTTATAATTTAGAACAAAATTGTCGCAGAAAAATAGCTGTTACAGGATGTCTTACTGACCTAAGAAATAACTACTACATCAGTAGAGGAAAAAGCGCTTTCAAAACCTTAATCACTTAGTTATTTTATTTATACTTAGATTAAATCTTTTTCATGGTCGAGGTAGAGTGGTATCGCTCTTCAATAAATCTAAAATGATCTCTGACAGTGTGCCAGGAGATGGACTTTTTTGTAGTGGGAATGAGTTTTGAACTTGAGAAATTTAGGGAAGCTTCTGGGACACTGGCAGTGTGGAAGGGTCAGCATCCCCAGGTGCTGCAGGCAGGTCCTTAGGACTCTGGTTCAGCCTTAAAGAGCAAGTGGATTTGCTCTCAGGGCACAGAAATGATCTCGCAACTGAGTCGGAGAAAAAGGAGGGACACTGGGTCCTGAATTATTCTGCTGTTTCCCAGTGCCCACGTGGTAACGAAGCTCGATAGAACTACCTCTTTAACAAAAAACTTTTTTCTGACTAAAAATGAATAAATAGTAAACTAATTGCGATTCTTTAAATAGAAGTAGTAAATCACCCAGAGAAAATATAAAATATTTAAAACTTTTTAGAAGAGGAAAGAATTATTTATTAGAATCTTTTAATACCTGAACACCTTACCTTAATCTATTTCCCTAGTTAGGCAATAGCCAAGGGGGTTGGAACCACGGGTGTTTTTATGTCTTGTTTTCTATGTGCTAATACGGTTTCTAGAGTATAAGGAAAACTTTTGATGAGAACATTTTTTGAAACTGGTGTTTTTAGTTTGTTTCATTTTATTTTATTTTTTATTAAATTTATTAGGTGACATTGGTTAGTAAAATTACATAGGTTTCAAGTGTGCAATTCTGCGATACATCATCTGTATATTACAGTGTATACCCACCACCCGAAGTTAAATCTTCTTCCATCATTACACACTGGAGCCCTTCGACCCTTGACTACACCCCCCGCCCTTCCCTCTGATAACCACCACACTATTCAACAAAGCCAAAAACATACAATGGAGAAAAGAAAGCCTTTTTGATTAAAGGTGCTGGGAAAATTGGAAAGCCACATACAAAAGAACAAAACTAGACTGCTGTTTGTCCCCATCTACAAAAATTAACTAAAAATGGACCAAACACCTAAATATAAGACCTGAAACAATAAATTACATAGAAGAAAACATAGTAAACTTAGACACCTTGTTATTGGGATTTTATGAATTTGACCTCAAAGGCAAAAGAAGTAAAAACAAAACATAAAGAACTATATAAAACTAAAAACGATGCTTTCTGTACAGCAAAAGAAGTGGCCAACAAAACAAAAAGGCAACCAACCAAATGGCAAAAGATACCCGAAAAAGACTTTGACAAGGGGTTAATTTCCAAAATATATAGAGACTAATGTTTTTTACAGCAAATTATAACTCAAGTATTGGCTACATTAGACATAGAACTCATAAAAATTATCAGTCATTCAAACATTAATTGGTCAAATTATAAAAATTCAGGGTTATATCAGTAATAACTAAAATGTCTATTTTAATTCCTTTTTACATTTCCTTTTATTTCCTCTATTTTGTTCACCACCTAATCAGGGATAACTTTGTACATGCACTTATTTAAAAACTTCTAGAAGGCAGAGGCTATAGCTACACTGTAATGGTCCAAAGGGTATCCTTTATGAATATTTAAATGATCATATTTGTGTTAAAATATTGCCATATAAATATGCTTTGAAATTATTAATGCTTCTACATTGTATGGTTTTATTGTTTTGGATGTCTTTTCTTTCAATCATCAGTTAAAATTAGAAAATCAAAATTAGCTTGACAAAAGGATAAGATGTGTTATGATACACTCATTCACTCACTATGCGGTGGCATGGGGACCAGCTCTTCCTCTTCACTTGTTAATAGTCTCCTAACTGCACTTCAGGTGACCTTCTATAATGAGTTTCTTTTAAGGATTGTTTCCTCCTCACATTTGAAAATATCATAGTGTTCTATTTATTATTTTGTTATTTCGTGATTTCTAGCAATTATCATTATTTACCTTCCTAACTGACATTTTTAAAAAGATATTTTCCTAATACAGCATTCTGTTCTTCATGACAATAATTGTTTCAGGAAAAAAAGGGCAAATTATGAAACCGATTAACAGTGCCAAAACCTATTCTTTTGACATCCTTGAAACTGTTTGAAAATGACCTGAGAAACTACAGCCCCTCTGGGCTGGCACACACCTGGCAAAGATTCACTCTTAGAGAGGCCTGTGTAACAAAGGGCACCGAAGCCCCAGGAGCTATTAAGTGAGACCAGACAACCACGAACTTACATTTCTCCAATCTCTTCTCAATGAAAACTCAGTAAGTTCATAGGTATACAGGGCAGCAACTCTCCTAGAAGATAAAAGACTCTCCATTCACAGATGCTTCAACTAATTTTGGCAAGAAACTTAATACTTCATACTTCTTCTTCTTACTTCTCAGTTACTGCTCGTGTAATTAATAGGGAGTACTCTTATAATTTATCACTTGTAAGCCTGTACCTTCTTCTCTAAATTATACTGGAAAGCCTTGGGTTCCTTTCATAGGATTCAGCTTATTTTGTCATAAATTTATGTTTCCAGTTGGCTCTTTCCTTAATTATTATATCCGCTTTATTTGGGAAAGAGAGCTGGCAAGTGTAGCCTGGAGACTTCAGTCTCTTTCATCTCCACTTTGGGATCAGTTTGCTTTAACTGGAGGGAGTACATTTAATGAGTTCCTCTGAGATTGAGGAATGGAGACAATTTTAATTGAAACATTATGAATAGTAACTTCTATGAGAAAACTTTTAATTGGCATTTATATCACACAATAATATCCTCTTTTACAGCATTGCGATGGAACTGTATTTCTTTTTATCTGTGTAGATTTTGATAAAAAACAAAGAGTACAAGTCTTTGGGTGGAAAATTGTGTTAAATAAACTTGTGCATTTTAATCTACTTTACCCTTGCTTTTTTATTTTAAGTATATGCTGTGTTTTAATCAGTCAGACAACAAGTGTATATTGAATCTTGCTGTGCCCTCAGTCTGTCCTTAAGGATCCCATAGCCTAACTTGCACAGTGAATCCCCATTTCTTCTAACAGGTTGGCTATAAGGCTAAATCATACAGTTTTTCCTCCGTGATTATTGATAATTGCTTTGAGGAAATTATTATTGTAAAGTACTCAAACTTCAGATAATATTTGTCAAGTTCAGCCTTTAAACGAATGAAATGCCTGGTGATATGTGGTAATTTACAAAAGAAAAGAACTGAATGATTGGTAACATAAAATATTAGAACAGAACTGTTGAGCCACACTTCTTGTCTTTGTAAATAAATAAACTGAGGTGGAAATGTGAAGAACTAACCTGAATTATACAGCTTTTTAGGAGGAAGTTTTGATGTCAAATTCAGGACCTAGATATTTAACCTCCAGCTCCAGATTGCCATACCCATTAGTATAATATGGTCGTGACATGGCAATGACCAACGCCAGCAATTTGGCTGAGTTCGAATCTTGCCCTCACAATCCTTGGCCAGAGCTCCAGGTAGCCGATGTCGGACTTGCCCATGGGCTTTGCTGCCTCGGAGTCTCAGTTTTTAACAGCCCCCACCAACCACCATGATCCTGACAAAGAGTGTGATATTCGTGGTGCTTTTGTTCTTGAATGGCTATATAAAGTAACATGTTTTCTCTCCTTTATCTCTTCTCAGGCACCTGTCTTTCTTTATAGTCTATTGAATAAGATTCGCTTGTTCCTCAGCACCATGTAAAGTTTTATCATAAATGGCATATGTTCTTATGAGACATTTGTTATTACTCATAATCAAAATATAATTTGAGGATGATTGTTACATAGAAACTATTTTATTGCTGATATATGTTATCATCTTTTTTAAAAACCAGAATTATTTCAGTGTCCCTCCTAATATTTAATTAAAATAATTTTTTCTTGAACTTCTTTAAAACCGAAGTCTCTATATTTTCCTCATCATACAGTAAAATATTGTTTAAGTTGTCTTCAGTCATCAAATTACATATAATGTTTTTAATAACATATGATAAAATTATTTTATTAATTATACTTTTACTCCTTTATTCAAAAATCTATTGAAAAGTGTATACCAGCTTCAAATCTTGTCTTTTGGTTTGTAGTTTTCTAATCTTTTTACTTTTACTGATTTTATTCTATTTTGCCCCTCTGTAAGTGGTCTTTTTATTTTATTTATATTCCTACTTTGTTTGATAGTTTTTATCTCAACTTCTCTATATGCTTCAATGACATATATAATACTTTATGATTGTGTTGTCTCATTTTTAGAAATGGTAAAATGTCCAGTCTATGACACTCAGATTGTTTGATTTTTACACAAAAGAAGATGCTAAACAGACCAAGTCAGACATACATTTGATAGTAGTGTTTCATTTATTTTGAGTCCATCAAAAAAAAAAGTTGTCACTTTCCAGGGAATTCACTGCATGGAAATTAAGTTGAGTATTTCCCCTTAAGAAGAAGTAAGGATACGAGAGGGAGAGAGAGAATATATAAATTATAGATAGCTTTTTAAACAAGACTTTAAAAATGTTTTTTATTATTTCATGACTGAAAAAAACCTTGTGACTCTGTCTGTGTAAATAGATCCCTCACGCACTGATGACGAATGAAGCTAAATAAGATTTAAAATGATCAGGGTGTTGAAGTGAAATATTTCTGAACAAGATTTCTCCTGCATTATCTGCAGATAACAAACCTTTTATGATAATGTGGAGAATAACTACACAATTAGAAAATGAAACCTTTTCACAAGCCCACATTAAAATGTGAAAAATGATCGAACACTAGGATTTCTATACAAATGTCTATTTTGAACATAGTCAAGTCTCAGTCTTTCATAGCAAACTCTTACTAGCAACATCAGTTTGTGCACATAGATATGCCATCTCCACTTTAAAGAGTGTGCTCAGCATGAATATAAACAATTTTTATTATTTAATTCCTTATATACTAAATCAAAAAATACATAAGGTATGTTTTAGTATAAAAATTACCCATTCTCTAGATGTTACATAAGATAGATAACTTTTTTAAGTGAAGTTTTCATACTCAGAAAATGGAAACAATGTCATTGTGATTATGATTATGATTATCACTACATAGTTGGTCATTATTACTGCATGATGGCATATTATTTTTATGTAACCAAATTAGATCTTGTTTATTCTACAGCCAGATGTGTGTAGTTTTAATTTTCTCAACCATGTTCTTCTTCATTAATACTGTGGTGGGTATTCTAGGTATTTTGCATTTCCAAGTACATTTTTATTCAGGTCCTCAATCTCACTGACACGCCTCACCCTCAACACAGACACGCACGCACACCAACAACATCACTGCCAACCATATCACTCCCAACTAGCAAAAACTACTGGGATTTTAATTTGGATTGCATTGTAGCTAATCTTAATAGACCTTTCCGATCCGAGAGCATGATATAGCACTTCAATTATTTAGTTCTTCATTAATTTTTCTAAGCTGTGTTTCTTACATTTTTAGTATACAGAATGGTCTTATTTATACTTTGTTAGATTTAGCCCTACATTTTATATTTTCATGTTATTTTAAAAGCTATTTTATATATTGTATTTCAAACTTCCTGTTAGTACATAGAGAATTGATTATATATTAACCTTTATTGGTAAAAAACTTGACAAATTATCAGTTTTTATAGTTTTTAAATTTTGTTGAATTTTTGTGCACAATTAGGTTATTTTAAATAATATCAGTTTTTATTCTTCCATTACAATCTTTATAGCTTTTATTTCTTCTTCATGACTTATTTCACTCAATAGGTCCAATACACAGGATCAAGTTGGGTACAGGTAGTGATACTTAACATTATTATTGTGGTTCCAGCCTCAGGGGAAAGGTGTTTATTGTTTCACCAATGATCATATATGATGTATGTTGCATTTTTATTGTGGATACCACATGTCATATTAAAAATAGTTCCCTTCTATTCCAAGGTTGCTGACAATTTTCATTATGAATGTGCTGCTATTTAATCAAATGATTTTTGCCTATATTGAGATAATAATACAACCTACCTCTTTAATACTTGATTTTGAATGTTAAGCTAATATTGCCTTTCTGGAATAAATCCCAGTTGGTCCTGAGGTATCTTTTAAAATATTGATACATTCAATTTGCTGATATTTTATTAAGGATTTTTCAATCTATACTTGAAAGCAACATGGTCTGATATATTCCTGTCTTGTAATGCTCTTCCCTAATTTTGATAACAAGCTCATGCTGGTATCATAAAAAAAATTATTTCTTTTTTAAAACATTTGTGCCAAAATGGTACTATTTTTCACTTTAATGTTTGAAAAAGTTCATCAGTAAATCCATGTGGGCCTGGAGCTTTCAATTTCTTTTTTTTAATATAATGGCCTCAAGATTCATCCATGTTGTTGCAAATATAAGAATGTCTTTTTTTTTTCTTGTGGCTGAGTAACAATCTATTGTATGTGCTGAGTGAAATAAGTCAGACAGAGAAGGACAAATGCTGTATGCTAGTGCTTACATATGGAATCTAAAAACCCATAGAAACAGAGTGCAATGGTGATTGCCAGGGGCTGGGGAGAGACGGTGCTGGTGAGAAGCTGGTCAAAGGGTACAAAGTCCCAGTTAATAAGGTGAATAAGTTCTGGAGAGCTAACATATAGCATGGCAATTGTAGTGAACAATATTGAATTATATATTTGAAAGTTGGTAAATGTCTTTGCCAAGAAAAAGCGATCATAATTATGTGAGGTGATGGAGGTATGAGCTAATACTACAGTGGTAATAATTCTTGTTATATAAGTGTATCCAATCAACACATGTACACCTTAAACTTACACAATGTTATATGTCAATTTTATCTTGATGAATTTGGAAAAATATATTTAATAAGCTGAATGATCATATATCCCATACCTATTAAATACAACAATTAAGAACTAAGTTTGAAACAGATATAGGACTATTTAAATATAAATTTTTGTTGCTAATTTTGGTAAGATTTTTAAAGAACCTATTTCATTTAAATTTCGCTATTTGCTTTCTGTATGTGTAATTTATTATATAATCCTTAATTCATCCTTGCCTACCTTGTTGTTACATAAATAGAATTTTTTATTACATTTTTTTCTTTGTTGGATTTTGTGTTATACATCTGTGTGTGATTTCTTAATTGTTACCCTAGAGATTTTGGTATGGATTATTGAGTTATTATTCACTTTAATGACTTTAATAACTTCCAGAATAATGTAAAACCAACAATTCACTACTTTTCCAGCTATGTCTCTTCCTGTTCCACCTTATAAAAATCACACTCCAGACGTACCAAGCAATAGCTGGAATTCCTATATTTGATCTTAACCAAAAGGCCAAGAAGCGATAAATAGTTAGAATTACTAATTACACTTTATGCCTCCTCTCTGTACCATTCCTGTGACAATTCTTTTCTGCCTACCTACCTGATGCCTCCCTATGTCTGCTGGAAAGTCCCACATCATTGAGACATCCTCTGTCCTCCTCATAGTATTAAGTGCATTAATTTCATTTATCCATGCATTAATTTCAGAGGTACTTTGGGGGGACACCCCATGTGATAAGTACTATGCTAATGGTTCCTGACCCAAAGATATCAACACACAATCCCATTCCTCAATGATCTTATAGGTTTTTACATTTGTATTTTAAAGCACGATGATGTTTTTACTTTTTTCTCTTAAACATGATACCCAAGGCAATAACTGTGATCTTCATCACTACATCTCTTGCCCCTATGCCTCAGGGTACGTGCTTGCTATGTGAGTTTGAATAAATAAATGAGTATCTTTATTTCCAGGTGGTAATGCCCAAACCCTATCACTTCATTATTTGAATGCCACTCGAAAATTTTATTAAGTATCTGCTATGTAGCAGGTTCTCTTCTAGGTTCTGAGGAACAGCAAAAGTTCCAGCTTTCATGGAGCTTACGTCCCAATGGGGAGATAGTTAATTAATAGGTAAAAACATAAAATTAGAACTGTAAGCAGTATGTGGTGAAGATGAAGTGGATTTGGGAAATAAAATAGTGCACGGAGCACTGGGGATGCCGGTTTAAGATAGTTTGATCATGAAAAAATCTATCCAAGAAAATTATATCAGAGAAAAGGCCTGACTGTATAGATTCTTTACTGTTCCAATGTCTTTTCCTCAAGAACCCTCAGGAAAAGTGTTAAAACAATGATTTCCTTGTGTTATTCTTATACTTTAACTACTTCTAAGAAAGTTTAATTACCTTAAACTGTCACTAGATTTCTTTCCCTCTAACGAAAACCTCTTTTATCTCTCAGAACTCTATTTTATAAGATCTCAATCTATGTAGATAAATTAATTATTTTCCTAACAGCTCATTTCAAAATTCTTAGTGATACAAATTCACTCACCTCAATTCTTATGTAGTTTCCCCAGCCCAAGACCCTTCAAAATAATGTAAATCCCTCACTATCCTTCAACTTTGAGTTGAAAACTCACTTTTTTTAGTAGGAGTTTTCAAGCCATAGAAAGTTCATCTGTTTGCTCTAAGTTTGAAACTTGTAGGGTTTATTGTTTAGTTCATTCACTTCCACAAATACCATGTTTATTTTTCAAAATGATTTTATAGGTTTATCCCGTCTTATTCCACTTGGGTTGCTATAACCTGATACCATACACTAGGAAGTATATAAACAACAGAAATTTATTTCTCATAGTTACAAAGACTGGGGGGTCCAAGTTTAAGGTACTGGAAGATTTGGCATCTGATAAGGGCAATAGATGGCTGGCATCTCACTATTTTCTCACATGCTGGAAGGGTTGGGGGGCTTTCTGGGGTCTCTTTCATAATGGCACTAATCCCATTCACGATTTCTGATCCTTCATGGCCTAGTCACCTCACAATGCCCCCACCTCCAAATGCCCTCACATTGGGAATTAGGATTTCAACATATGGATTTTGCAGTGATAGAAACATTCAGTCTATAACCCCTATATATTCTTAATCAGAGTCTATTTCTAGCTTTTTAAGGCCTGGGTTCAAACTATATACATTTTTCACTTCCACTATCCAGGGGTGCATATAGTAGATAATATATATTAAAAAGTGATAATTATAACAATCTGTAAGATTACCACATTAGATAAATAGTCATTTTATTTGGGGAATGAATACCAGGAGTACTTTGAAAAAATTAACTTAATTCCGTGTTAAATTCTAGCATATCCTCAATTATATATAATATCAAAGACAAACTTATGGGACTTAGCAATGATCTCCTTAATACCTATAAGTACATTTAGATATAGTATTTAATTTTTATATTTTGATTCTTTAAAAATGGCTTACTTTATCTCCCATACTATTTCAAACATAGCACACAGTACATTATTTCTTAGATTTAAAGGATTGATTTGAATTTAGAATTGATAACAATTAGTTATATTAGAATTTTTAAAATGTTAAATAGGGAAATCTGTAGACTATCAATCACTCTTTTGTTATTCAAAGGCCTTTGAATAACATCATTTTTCAACATACCCATTTTTTATTTGTTTGGATTTTTTTTAAAAAAGATTTTATTTACTTATTTTTAGACAGAGGGGAAGGGAGGAGAAAGAGAGTCAGGGAAATATCTACATGTGGTCGCCTCTCACACACCACCCCCAACTGGAGACCAGGCCTGCCTGCAACCCAGGCATGTGCCCTGACTGGGGATCGAACCAGCGACACTTTGGTTCACAGGCCGGCACTCAATCCACTCAGCCACACCATCCAGGGCTGGATTTTCTTTTTGCTTCATTATTTTACAAAAGAAATGTCAAAATGCATAACATTTTCTAGGCCCTGAATTTCTGCATACTAACCTTTAAGAAGAGTTGGTAGCATTTGCAGTAAAAACTGCAGACTTTTCACATAAGAACACAAAATTTTAAAACTTATTTTCACAACTGCAATGAAGAAATGTCTACTGTGTCATCACTGGTGACTCACATGGTTGGTTTTATAACTTTAGAGAATCATTCATTTGAAAGGCCTTGTCTCAGGAGATTTATCAATCTGAAGAGTATAAACTATAAAAAGAATATGAATTTCCCTTTGATTGACAGATGTTTTAATGGATTGGTAACTTTAAAATTTTATATTTGTAGCCTTAAAAGCAGCTGAATCTGAAAGCTCAGCATATCTCTACAAAAATTATTGAAACAAGCCTCAGATGTTTATGTTCATTTCACTTAGGTCACATAAATTTAAAAGTAAAAATTTACTGAAGAAAGTGAAGATCACTATGCAGTATGACTTTTTTTATTAAATAGGATTACAGAGTGGCCTATCAACCCAGTTTACACCAGAGAATATGTAAGGTCTTAAGCTAATTTAGCCACCCAGGGGAGGAAGACACAGATCTTTACAAGTTTTGCAGGTTTGATGGCTAGTGGCTGATTGTGAAAATGCTTATTGAAAATGTCAGTCTCTCTTTTGTTTACTTACATGTAACATGGGTAGATTAAGGTTTGTTTCAAAGTGTTGAACAAAAAAATGTATATAAAATGATTTAACATGGTACTTTGTACATACTGGATGCTAAAAAGTTAGCTGTTATGCAAATGAAATTTCTCAGACTTATTTATTTTATATTTAATTTACCAAAGTGAGTGGCATTTATTCCTAAGAAATCAAAACAAGGAAACAGGCAAGATCCACTATTTTCCTTAACTTTTTTTGTTTGCTTCTTCTCCATTTAAATTGGAGAGATTCTTAGCCTGCTTCTGGAGCATATAATTCCTTAGTCGATCCCTAGATGTTTGATCTTGGCTGTCAGCTCTACTGCGGGTAATGTCATTAGGGCAGAAGGCAGGGAAAGAAAAGCTTTCACTTTTGTCTGAGAGAGCACTGCTGTAGAAGCCAAAGGAACTAACAACAACATCGAAATGAATCTCAGTAACGAAAAGCAAAATACTGCCAAAGCAAAGCTTAATAAAGTGAAAAGGGTAAATCTCTAAAATTTTTGAAAAAGAATTTGGTAAAATTCGTTCTATTTATGATAAACAATCTTTAGTTAATATGCACGAAAAATATTTTCTCTTAACATGCTAAGTTATACACATACACATACACACACACACACACACACTCAGAAACATATTCAGTATACAACTTACATTTACAATGTTTAGCAGAAATCTCTTTAAAGTCATTACCGGAGTAATGCTTGTTGACACTAATGTTATTTATTGTTAACTACAGAATTAAACAAGAAACCTGGCATGTGGTACCCATGAAGAAAAGTATAAGAGGAGGAAATAAATATTATTATTTGAAATAAAATTATGCATACCTTGAAAATGCCTGAGATAAATGTGTGTGTGTATATATATATAAATGAAAAAAATGAGTTCAGTAAGGTGACCGGTTGATAAATAAGTATAAAAGTGAATAACTTTAGTGTGTGAAAGAAAGGATAATGAAGAAAAACGCATACCTAGTAAAAGTTAACAAAAATGCATAGGACTTAAGTAAAGAAAACTGTGTAAAATTCCACTGACATCCACGGGAAAGAGCCTTGAAAAATTAAGATATATAAAAATATCACTTCTCCAAGGGTAAACTAATAAATCAATATAACTCCAAAATAAAATCCAAATGACCATTTAATTAAACAGTAAAATGAGTCTAAAGTTTATAGAAAAATAAACATGAGATAATAGTCTGAAAAAAAATATGGCAATTGAAAAATGGCTCTGCAAAATACCAGATTGTGTTAGTGCCACAGTGTACAATGTAAGAATTGACAGGAAAGAGAAACAAACTCTTATGGACATTCCTAAATATGCACAGAAATAGTGCAAACATTTTGTATGTGGTATTTTAAGGTGGCAAAGCAAAAGACAAATTATTTATTTAATGCCATTCCTACACCTACCTAGACATTCGTGAAAAAAATAAATGTGAGACTTTCCTCTTATCCCACACACAAAAACGTTTCAGATTGTTCAAAAATTGTAATGGGGAATAAAAAAGAACTTATTTATAAATATAATATGTAAATAAGCAATGAAATAAAAAATAAAATGATGTGGTTGGAAAAAAATCTTAGATTTACCTTGATCAATTCTGACAGATTCTTTCCCTTAATTGGTGCTAAATTTAGACCACTGACATTCAAAGTGATTATTGATATTGTTTAATATCCACCGTATTTTGTTACTGTTTTCTATTTGTTGCCCTTGTTCCTGTTGTTTTAGTTTTTACTATTTTTCTACCTTTTATTGTTTTAATTGGGAATTTTATATGATTTTTCTCTTCTTTCTTAGTGTATTGGCTACACTTTTTTTTACTTTGTTAAATGGTAGAGTTTGCAATATACATTTTCAACAAATCCAAATCTATTTGCAAGTAATGCTACATTACTTCACAGCTAGTATGAATGAATACCTTATAATATTGAATAACAAAATAATTTCAATTTGTTTCTCCCATTTCCTGTATCACTGTTGTCATTTATTTCACTTTTATGTAAGCATACATAAGTGTGTACATATACTACACATGCTATATACATAAGCATACATAATCTAATACATGTTTGTATTAATTTTGACTAAACTGTAATAGTAATTAAGAATAAGAAAAATAAAGTTTCCTATTTTTATTTTACCTTCCCTTATTCCTTCTTCAGTGCTTTTTCTTCTTTATGTGGATCAAAAACTGACCTGTATTATTTTCCTTCTCTCTAAAGATTTAACAGTTCCTACAAGGCAGGTCTGCTGGCAACAAATCCCCTCGATATTTGTGTGTCTGAGAAAGTTAGGATATAGAATTATAAGGTGGTGGGGTTTTCTTTCTCTCAACTATTTATTTCAGTTCCTTCTCATCTTGCTTGAATGGTTTCTGACAAGTCTGCTGTAATTCTTTGTTTCTCTATAGGTTAGATGTGCTTTTCTTTTGGTTTCTCTCAGGATTTTTTCTTTATCTTTGATTTCCTTTACTTTGAGAATGACATGGGTAGGCATAGTTTTGTTGTTGTTATTTGGCATTTACCTTGTTTGGTGTTCTCTACACTTCTTGGATATGTGGCTTGGTATCTGACATTAAGTTGGGTGAATTTTTGGTCATTGTTGTTTCCAATATTTCTTCTGTTCCTTTCTCTCAATTCTTCCCCTTCTGTTACTCCCATTACATGTATGTTACACCTTTTGTAGTTGTCCTGAAGTCCTTGGATATTCTGTTCCAAATGGTCTTTTCTTTTTTTCTGTTTGCTTTTGTTTTAGACCTCTAATAGTATACCCTCAAGCTCGGAGGTTATTTCCATAGCTGTGTCCAGTCTACTAACAAGCCCATCAAAGGCATTCTTTATTTCTGTTACAACATTTTCACCACTAGCACTTCTTGTTTGTTTGCTTGGGTTTTTTTGCTGTTTCATAGGCTTTCCATTTTTCTGTTTACATTGCTGATCTGTTCTTGCATGCTATTTACTTTTTCATAGAGCCCTGAGCATATTAATCATAATTGCTTTAAATTCCCAGTTTGATAATTCCAACATCCTTGCCATGTCTGGTTGTGGTGCTTGCTCTGTGTCTTCAGATCGTGTTTTTCTGCTGTGTGGTATGCCTATGTCTCTGGTCTGCGAACTTCATAGGATTTTCTCAGGTTTTTTTCCTCCATCGGTGGTTGGATGGGATGGCTCAGGTGGGCTGAATCTGTAGTTTCCTCTTCTCTCAGCTCACTATGCTCTGATAAAGGCCCAACAGGTGAGGCTCTGCTTAACTGTTTTCTCCTGAGCAGAGGCCTTATTAAGAGGAAGAGAGTTCTTGGACCTATTTCAAAATGGCTCCTTTTCTCCTTCCCTTGCTGGAAGTACAAGAGGGTTTTTCTTCGACGTTTACTCTCAGAGCCTGGTTGAGCTTCTAGAGGTAAAGCTCATGAAATTATCGGAGTCCCTAACACTAGGAACTTCCCCTTGAAATGTTTAACTCTCAGACTCGTCTGCACTGAACCTCCAGCAACATCGATGACAGTATAGGTTTTTCTATCTTGGCACCAGTTCCCAGGCCATTACCACTCCAGCGTCCCTGTCTGGTAAGCCTCAGCTTCCTGTATGCTCCTGTCTGTCCTTCTAATTTTGGGGGCAGCAGTTTGCCCTGTGTTTTCTCCTCTCAGATTCAAGAAAAGTTCACTTTTCAGCCTGTTCAGCTTTTTACTTGTTGTCGGGATGGAGTAGCAATTTCCTTGCATGCAGAACTGGAGTAGAAGTCTTAAATTAGATTTCAATTAAAGAAACAAAAAATATTTGCAACGTCTGTATTTAACAGAACTGTAGTAAGCAAAGTAAATGTTTTTCTAAAAACATACAAATTGTTTTTTAAAAATTCTGAATATTTAGCAATGTCATAAATACAAATGATAAATATATATGAAGTTATTGATTTCATTAGTAATTAAGAAGAGGCAAATTAAAGTATGAATAACATATATTTCACTAGCTTATTTCAAAATATTATCCAGTGCTTCTGAGGATGAATGAAAACTATCACACTTACTTTAAAGATATTCTAGCAATTCTCTTTATAGAAATGATCCTCCCTCCT